>JBBPBX010083690.1:0-15467 GCA_038048925.1 Garcialebias charrua
AGCGAAACACAAGAACTCAGTCGAATTGTGTGAAATCATTCTCACTATTCTGATCAATTTCCTGCTGTGCGTTTTTTTTTTTTTTAGCACGTGACTCATTACGAAGCTAGTTCAACAACTCTTAAATCAAAACGTTCAGCCCATTCCTGCTGTGACGCAATTTGTTCGTTTGAATTTGATTTTTCGGTCATGTTTTTTCGTAGCTCTCTTCACTTCCAAAACCTTTTACTGTTCATTTCACCTTTTGTTCTGATTCAGCCACTTTCAGCTTTTTTTTCTGTTAATTTCTGCTTTTTTTTTCCCAGCTACTTTTATTTTTCACTACCATTAGCATTTCATGGTCCTTTCAGCTGATTTTGACGTTTTTTTTTTCTGCAAACTTTTTTCCTGATTATTTTTTGCTAATTTATGTTTTATGTACAGAACCTCATAGCCATACAGAACCTCAATGACCAACAGAACTTCGCTGACCTACAGAACCTCAGTGACCTACAGAACCTCACTGACCTACAGAACCTCACTGACCTACAGAACCTCACTGACCTACAGAACTTCGCTGACCTACAGAACCTCACTGACCTACAGAACCTCACTGACCTACAGAACTTCACTGACCTACAGAACCTCACTGACCTACAGAACCTCACTGACCTACAGAACTTCACTGACCTACAGAACCTCAATGACCTACAGAACCTCACTGACCTACAGAACCTCAGTGACCTACAGAACCTCACTGACCTACAGAACCTCACTGACCTACAGAACCTCGCTGACCTACAGAACTTCGCTGACCTACAGAACCTCAATGACCTACAGAACCTCACTGACCAACAGAACTTTGCTGACCTACAGAACTTTGCTGACCTACAGAACCTCAATGACCTACAGAACCTCGCTGACCTACAGAACTTCGCTGACCTACAGAACCTCAATGACCTACAGAACCTCACTGACCAACAGAACCTCGCTGACCTACAGAACTTCGCTGACCTACAGAACCTCAATGACCTACAGAAGCTCACTGACCAACAGAACCTCGCTGACCTACAGAACTTCGCTGACCTACAGAACCTCAATGACCTACAGAACCTCGCTGACCTACAGAACCTCATTGACATACAGAACCTCGCTGACCTAGAGAACCTCAATGACCTAGAGAACCTCAATCACCTACAGAACCTCAATGACCTACAGAACCTCAATGACCTACAGAACCTCAATGACCTACAGAACCTCAATGACCTACAGAACCTCAATGACCTACAGAACCTCAGTGACCTACAGGACCTCAGTGACCTACAGAACCTCAATGACCTACAGAACCTCAGTGACCTACAGAACCTCAGTGACCTACAGAACCTCAGTGACCTAAAGAACCTAGCTGACCTACAGAACTTCGCTGACCTACAGAACTTCGCTGACCTACAGAACCTCAATGACCTACAGAACCTCACTGACCAACAGAACTTCGCTGACCTACAGAACCTCGCTGACCTACAGAACCTCAATGACCTACAGAACCTCGCTGACCTACAGAACCTCAATGACATACAGAACCTCAGTGACCTAGAGAACCTCGCTGACCTAGAGAACCTCAATGACCTAGAGAACCTCGCTGACCTAGAGAACCTCAATGACCTAGAGAACCTCAATCACCTACAGAACCTCAGTGACCTACAGAACCTCAGTGACCTACAGAACCTCAGTGAAGTACAGAACCTCAGTGACCTACAGAACCTCAGTGACCTACAGAACCTCGCTGACCTAAAGAACCTCGCTGACCTACAGAACCTCGCTGACCTACAGAACCTCGCTGACCTAGAGAACCTCAATCACCTAGAGAACCTCAATCACCTACAGAACCTCAATGACCTACAGAACCTCAATGACCTACAGAACCTCAATGACCTACAGAACCTCAATGACCTACAGAACCTCAATGACCTACAGAACCTCAGTGACCTAGAGAACCTCGCTGACCTAGAGAACCTCAATGACCTAGAGAACCTCAATCACCTACAGAACCTCAATGACCTACAGAACCTCAATGACCTACAGAACCTCAATGACCTACAGAACCTCAATGACCTACAGAACCTCAATGACCTACAGAACCTCAGTGACCTACAGAACCTCAGTGACCTACAGAACCTCAATGACCTACAGAACCTCAGTGACCTACAGAACCTCAGTGACCTACAGAACCTCAGTGACCTAAAGAACCTCGCTGACCTACAGAACTTCGCTGACCTACAGAACCTCAATGACCTACAGAACCTCACTGACCAACAGAACCTCGCTGACCTACAGAACTTCGCTGACCTAGAGAACCTCAATGACCTACAGAACCTCGCTGACCTACAGAACCTCATTGACATACAGAACCTCAGTGACTAAAGAACCTCGCTGACCTAGAGAACCTCAATGACCTAGAGAACCTCAATCACCTACAGAACCTCAGTGACTAGAGAACCTCACTGACCTACAGAACCTCAATGACCTACAGAACCTCAATGACCTACAGAACCTCAATCACCTACAGAACCTCAATCACCTACAGAACCTCAATTACCTACAGAACCTCAGTGACCTACAGAACCTCAATGACCTACAGAACCTCAGTGACCTACAGAACCAGTGACCTACAGAACCTCAGTGACCTACAGAACCTCGCTGACCTAAAGAACCTCGCTGACCTACAGAACCTCGCTGACCTACAGAACCTCGCTGACCTACAGAATCTCAGTGACCTACAGAACCTCAGTGACCTACAGAACCTCGCTGACCTACAGAACCTCGCTGACCTACAGAACCTCGCTGACCTACAGAACCTCGCTGACCTAGAGAACCTCAATCACCTAGAGAACCTCAATCACCTACAGAACCTCAATGACCTACAGAACCTCAATGACCTACAGAACCTCAATGACCTACAGAACCTCAATGACCTACAGAACCTCAATGACCTACAGAACCTCAATGACCTACAGAACCTCGCTGACCTAGAGAACCTCGCATGACCTAGAGAACCTCAATGACCTAGAGAACCTCAATGACCTACAGAACCTCAATGACCTACAGAACCTCATTGACCTACAGAACCTCAGTGACCTAGAGAACCTCACTGACCTACAGAACCTCAATGACCTACAGAACCTCAATGACCTACAGAACCTCAATGACCTACAGAACCTCAGTGACCTAGAGAACCTCGCTGACCTAGAGAACCTCAATGACCTAGAGAACCTCAATGACCTACAGAACCTCAATGACCTACAGAACCTCAATGACCTACAGAACCTCAATGACCTACAGAACCTCAATGACCTACAGAACCTCACTGACCTACAGAACCTCAATGACCTACAGAACCTCAGTGACCTAGAGAACCTCGCTGACCTAGAGAACCTCAATGACCTAGAGAACCTCAATCACCTACAGAACCTCAATGACCTACAGAACCTCAATGACCTACAGAACCTCATTGACATACAGAACCTCAGTGACTAGAGAACCTCGCTGACCTACAGAACCTCAATGACCTAGAGAACCTCAATCACCTACAGAACCTCAATGACCTACAGAACCTCAATGACCTACAGAACCTCATTGACATACAGAACCTCAGTGACTAGAGGACCTCGCTGACCTAGAGAACCTCAATGACCTAGAGAACCTCAATCACCTACAGAACCTCAATCACCTACAGAACCTCAGTGACTAGAGAACCTCAATGACCTACAGAACCTCAATGACCTACAGAACCTCAATGACCTACAGAACCTCAATCACCTACAGAACCTCAATCACCTACAGAACCTCAATTACCTACAGAACCTCAGTGACCTACAGAACCTCAGTGACCTACAGAACCTCAATGACCTACAGAACCTCAGTGACCTACAGAACCAGTGACCTACAGAACCTCAGTGACCTACAGAACCTCGCTGACCTAAAGAACCTCGCTGACCTACAGAACCTCGCTGACCTACAGAACCTCGCTGACCTACAGAATCTCAGTGACCTACAGAACCTCAGTGACCTACAGAACCTCGCTGACCTACAGAACCTCGCTGACCTACAGAACCGCGCTGACCTACAGAACCTCGCTGACCTAGAGAACCTCAATCACCTAGAGAACCTCAATGACCTACAGAACCTCAATGACCTACAGAACCTCAATGACCTACAGAACCTCAATGACCTACAGAACCTCAATGACCTACAGAACCTCAGTGACCTAGAGAACCTCGCTGACCTAGAGAACCTCAATGACCTAGAGAACCTCAATCACCTACAGAACCTCAATGACCTACAGAACCTCAATGACCTACAGAACCTCAATGACCTACAGAACCTCAATGACCTACAGAACCTCAATGACCTACAGAACCTCAGTGACCTACAGAACCTCAGTGACCTACAGAACCTCAATGACCTACAGAACCTCAGTGACCTACAGAACCTCAGTGACCTACAGAACCTCAGTGACCTAAAGAACCTCGCTGACCTAAAGAACCTCGCTGACCTACAGAACCTCAATGACCTACAGAACCTCACTGACCAACAGAACCTCGCTGACCTACAGAACTTCGCTGACCTAGAGAACTTCGCTGACCTAGAGAACCTCAATGACCTACAGAACCTCGCTGACCTACAGAACCTCATTGACATACAGAACCTCAGTGACTAGAGAACCTCGCTGACCTAGAGAACCTCAATGACCTAGAGAACCTCAATCACCTACAGAAGCTCAGTGACTAGAGAACCTCACTGACCTACAGAACCTCAATGACCTACAGAACCTCAATGACCTACAGAACCTCAATCACCTACAGAACCTCAATTACCTACAGAACCTCAGTGACCTACAGAACCTCAGTGACCTACAGAACCTCAATGACCTACAGAACCTCAGTGACCTACAGAACCAGTGACCTACAGAACCTCAGTGACCTACAGAACCTCGCTGACCTAAAGAACCTCGCTGACCTACAGAACCTCGCTGACCTACAGAACCTCGCTGACCTACAGAATCTCAGTGACCTACAGAACCTCAGTGACCTACAGAACCTCGCTGACCTACAGAACCTCGCTGACCTACAGAACCTCGCTGACCTACAGAACCTCGCTGACCTAGAGAACCTCAATCACCTAGAGAACCTCAATCACCTACAGAACCTCAATGACCTACAGAACCTCAATGACCTACAGAACCTCAATGACCTACAGAACCTCAATGACCTACAGAACCTCAATGACCTACAGAACCTCAGTGACCTAGAGAACCTCGCTGACCTAGAGAACCTCAATGACCTAGAGAACCTCAATCACCTACAGAACCTCAATGACCTACAGAACCTCAATGACCTACAGAACCTCATTGACATACAGAACCTCAGTGACTAGAGAACCTCGCTGACCTAGAGAACCTCAATGACCTAGAGAACCTCAATCACCTACAGAACCTCAGTGACAAGAGAACCTCACTGACCTACAGAACCTCAATGACCTACAGAACCTCAATGACCTACAGAACCTCAATGACCTACAGAACCTCAATCACCTACAGAACCTCAATTACCTACAGAACCTCAGTGACCTACAGAACCTCAGTGACCTACAGAACCTCAATGACCTACAGAACCTCAGTGACCTACAGAACCAGTGACCTACAGAACCTCAGTGACCTACAGAACCTCGCTGACCTAAAGAACCTCGCTGACCTACAGAACCTCGCTGACCTACAGAACCTCAGTGACCTACAGAACCTCAGTGACCTACAGAACCTCGCTGACCTACAGAACCTCGCTGACCTACAGAACCTCGCTGACCTACAGAACCTCGCTGACCTAGAGAACCTCAATCACCTAGAGAACCTCAATCACCTACAGAACCTCAATGACCTACAGAACCTCAATGACCTACAGAACCTCAATGACCTACAGAACCTCAATGACCTACAGAACCTCAATGACCTACAGAACTCGCTGACCTACAGAACCTCAGTGACCTACAGAACCTCAGTGACCTACAGAACCTCAATGACCTACAGAACCTCAGTGACCTACAGAACCTCAGTGACCTACAGAACCTCAGTGACCCAAAGAACCTAGCTGACCTACAGAACTTCGCTGACCTACAGAACCTCAATGACCTACAGAACCTCACTGACCAACAGAACCTCGCTGACCTACAGAACTTCGCTGACCTACAGAACCTCAATGACCTACAGAACCTCGCTGACCTACAGAACCTCATTGACATACAGAACCTCAATGACCTAGAGAACCTCAATGACCTAGAGAACCTCAATGACCTACAGAACCTCAATGACCTACAGAACCTCAATGACCTACAGAACCTCAATCACCTACAGAACCTCAATTACCTACAGAACCTCAGTGACCTACAGAACCTCAGTGACCTACAGAACCTCAATGACCTACAGAACCTCAGTGACCTACAGAACCTCAGTGACCTACAGAACCTCAGTGACCTACAGAACCTCGCTGACCTACAGAACCTCGCTGACCTACAGAACCTCGCTGACCTACAGAACCTCGCTGACCTACAGAACCTCGCTGACCTAGAGAACCTCAATCACCTAGAGAACCTCAATCACCTACAGAACCTCAATGACCTACAGAACCTCAATGACCTACAGAACCTCAATGACCTACAGAACCTCAATGACCTACAGAACCTCAGTGACCTAGAGAACCTCGCTGACCTAGAGAACCTCAATGACCTAGAGAACCTCAATCACCTACAGAACCTCAATGACCTACAGAACCTCAATGACCTACAGAACCTCAATGACCTACAGAACCTCAATGACCTACAGAACCTCATGACCTACAGAACCTCAGTGACCTACAGAACCTCAGTGACCTACAGAACCTCAGTGACCTACAGAACCTCAGTGACCTACAGAACCTCAGTGACCTAAAGAACCTCGCTGACCTACAGAACTTCGCTGACCTACAGAACCTCAATGACCTACAGAACCTCACTGACCAACAGAACCTCGCTGACCTACAGAACTTCGCTGACCTACAGAACCTCAATGACCTACAGAACCTCGCTGACCTACAGAACCTCATTGACATACAGAACCTCAGTGACCTAGAGAACCTCACTGACCTAGAGAACCTCAATGACCTAGAGAACCTCAATGACCTACAGAACCTCAATGACCTACAGAACCTCAATGACCTACAGAACCTCAATGACCTACAGAACCTCAATGACCTACAGAACCTCAATGACCTACAGAACCTCAATGACCTACAGAACCTCAGTGACCTACAGAACCTCAGTGACCTACAGAACCAGTGACCTACAGAACCTCAGTGACCTACAGAACCTCGCTGACCTAAAGAACCTCGCTGACCTACAGAACCTCGCTGACCTACAGAACCTCGCTGACCTACAGAATCTCAGTGACCTACAGAACCTCGCTGACCTACAGAACCTCGCTGACCTACAGAACCTCGCTGACCTACAGAATCTCAGTGACCTACAGAACCTCAATTACCTACAGAACCTCAATTACCTACAGAACCTCAGTGACCTACAGAACCTCAGTGACCTACAGAACCAGTGACCTACAGAACCTCAGTGACCTACAGAACCTCGCTGACCTAAAGAACCTCGCTGACCTACAGAACCTCGCTGACCTACAGAACCTCGCTGACCTACAGAACCTCAGTGACCTACAGAACCTCGCTGACCTACAGAACCTTGCTGACCTACAGAACCTCGCTGACCTACAGAATCTCAGTGACCTACAGAACCTCAGTGACCTACAGAACCTCAGTGACCTACAGAACCTCGCTGACCTACAGAACCTCGCTGACCTACAGAACCTCAGTGACCTACAGAACCTCAGTGACCTACAGAACCTCAATGACCTACAGAACCTCAGTGACCTACAGAACCTCAGTGACCTACAGAACCTCAATGACCTACAGAACCTCGCTGACCTACAGAACCTCGCTGACCTACAGAACCTCGCTGACCTACAGAATCTCGCTGACCTACACAAAGTGAGGTCAGTGAACAAGGCCAGGCTGATTCTGGCAGATCCTGATCACCCACTCCATGGTGGGTTCAGGTTGCTTCCATGTGGATGCAGGTATCTGCTGCCCAGATGTAGGATGAACTGACTGAATAACTCATTCATGCCTGTAGTGATCAGACTTCTCAACAAACAGTGGTGGTTTCTTTTGTTATTTTAATGTCTCAATGTATGGATGTTTTGTGTGTCTACTGACTGTGAAACAAATTACCACTTGGGATTGAACTTGAACTTGACATGAAGGGTTTGTGGGTGATATGCATTCCTTCAAGAAGTACTAAGCCTTTAATTGGTTGTTCCGACGGCCTTTAAATCGTCTTTTTATGTGTTATGTTTACCTGCTTGCGCCCAATGATTGCATTGTGTTGCCACAACTCCAGCAAACCAGACTCATAACCAGCCAGCAGCAAATCCTCCGTCTCAGAGAGACACAGAGCTGAAATAGTGCTTTTTATATTCTTAGCATTCTCTGTGAAGCGAAAGAGAAAACAAAACAAATAATCTCAGCTTTATCTGAATCCAAAAGCTTTAAAACACAAACTGCAAGATGCTGCGGAGAAATGAGGCATCGCTCAAACGATTTCACCTGTCGTCCAGGTCCAGCACCTCATCGAGCAGTCTTCGGAGACAGTGAGGAATTCTGGGACGCCTGTTTTAACAGCGACTCCGTGAACCGGACCGCTGTGTCCCTGGAAGGTGCTGAAGTGCTCCACCTGGACGAAGAACACAAAAAGATTTCTGCGAGAGAGAAGACAAAACTGTGACAATCTAAAATTAGACGAAACCGCGGATTAATCTGAATCTCCTGTCTGGCGTGGAGATTAACGGGAGAATTTAATAAAATAGGTGAATTTAATCTGGACTGAGACCTGCAAAGGTTTCCAGAGCTGCACAGTTCCATCGTCAGACGCAGTGAAAACAGTCAGTTCCCCTGGTTTTGTTTCTTTTGTCTTGTCTAAAATTAAATAAAAAGAAAACAATTAAAAGAAAAAAAGAAAACATTTATTCAAAAAGACGGTCTGCTGATTTCTAAAATATATAAATGAGAAAATATCAGAAAGGAAACCCGGGGTCGTACCAGTGTTTGGGAGGACACAGCAGTGATGTATTCGCTGCTTGTGAGCAGCTATGTGGCAGATTTCACCGCTTGTTTTCCAATCCCAAACATGCAGAGCGCCTTCAGAGCTACCGGCAATCACGTATTGATCCTGCACTTGGAAAGACGGTCAAATCAACGTTTATCAAACAAAACTTAACCCTCCACAAGATTAAGCCATAAAACTCTTGGCTGTAAACAATCCAAGGAAGCCTCTGACTCCAGTGATACATGAAGTAACTGCAGACATGCTTTTTGTCCCGACAGTTTTAGGTTTTACTCACCAGACAGCAGACGGAGGTCAGAGGATCCCTCCAGTGGATTTGGCCGAGACACAAACCTGCCTCCAGGCTCCACAGACAAAGATTCCCATCATTAGAAGAGCTTATCTAAAAGAAAACAGGAGGCAGAGCTGAGAGGCAAGTCTTTACGGAGCGGATTAAACAAGAAGTCTTTTTAAACTGGAGTTTAGTGAGATTGGACTTTTTTTTTAAATCAAGACAAGTTGCAAATACTGTACATCTAATTTTGTTATAGCTGAGTTACCGTAGTATTTGCAGTATTGTCCTCCTGTTTTTAGTTTTATTTTTTAATATTATTTTTCATCCAATTGCTTCTTTATTCATTGTGACATTTCAGCCTTTCCTAAATCAAAACTTTTAGCTCATCCAGGAGACTTTACGACTATTTTTTCTAACGTCTAATAGTTTTCTATTTCACTTTATTTAGTAACATTTTCTCTGTAGAAATACATTATCTTCAAATTTTACTAAAAAATATTTTAAAAAAATCTGCCTAAGCCTTCTTGCTTTAGTTTGGTCTTTTAGCTTCCATTGAGATGCACTTTTGCTACATTTAGCTGTTAGCTAGCCTTTTTTAACAATTAGTAGTTAGCTAGATTCCCATTTTACTGCTAGTAAGCATTGTGCTTTATGTAGCCATCCTTTTATTTAAGTATTAGCTAACCTTTTTACACGTTTAGCTGTTAGCTAGTCATTTGCCACAAGAGGTTTCTAGCTACTAGCCTTTTGTCTCATTTAGTTACCTTTTTTTTTTAATTTAGCTATTTTCTTGCTACATTTAGCTCTTAGCTAGCCTTTTGTCACATTTAACTGATGGCTAGCCTTTATTAGTGAGGGTTCTGTTTCTAGCTTTAGCAATGTAGGTTCAGCTTCAGCAAATGTTAGTAGTTATTTAGTGTTCATACTGCATTTATTTTCAGAATATACTGTTACTGAAGCTGAAATTATTTTATATCGTCGACCATTTTATATTTTCAACTCAACGTTGGTTCACCTCCATGTTAAAGGACTTTGCACTATAATAAAATCAGTTTAAGTGTATTTGATGTAAATTTGGATGGTAATGTTCTTGAACATAACGAGAACTCACAACACAGTCAGAGGTCCACACGCAGCCGGTGATCCAGTCTCTGTGAGCGTGGAGGAGCGATTTAGAAAAAGCAGCAGGAGAGGAGCCGACATCCCAAACCATCAGAGCCTGAAACAAAAACATGATTCATCTCAGTCCAGCTGCACATATCAGCTGGATGTAACTAAAGGTTTAGGTAAACACTCATTTACTCAGTGTTGTGAGGCAGAAAGAAGTGCCTAAAATGCTAAGTTTTAATTTAATGGATTTTAACAGCGCAAAGATTCAAACTGTGTGGTTTCACAATAAGAAGAAACATTTCAGTAAAAACCCAACTTGCTTAGAAAACACAGAAATAGGTTTATTTAAGCGCAGGTACCTGGTCCTTTGCACCCGACAGCAGCTGTGCACCATCAGGGCTAAAAGCCAAACAGGTGACCCCTCCACAGTGGCCCCTCAGCACCTCGTGTGCAGCAGTCGACAAGTTAAGAGTCAGATCCTTCAGCGACCACAGCACGATGGAGCAATCATCTGTTTGGAAACATTAATGCAGACACCAAAAGTAATGCAAGTTAATTACTACAAGGCTGACAGAGAAACTGGATGAAAACACAACTTTCCCTTCAACTAATTCAGATTTTCAGTTTTGTTTTTGAAGTAAGAATGGGTTTTTAAAGTTTAGCATAAAAACATATAAATAAATAAAAAGGCATTCAGAGGCATGAGTCATACATTTATTTTGTTATTGTTCTTTTTGTGTTAAAATACGTTTGGAAGAAGTTCTGGGTCTCCTCCTATTGGGACACGCAATGAAAACCTCCAAATGGAGGCATCCAGGAAGCGTCAGAATCAGATGAAGCACCTCAACTGTCTCCTTTCAACACAAAGGAGCAGTGGCTCTACTATGAGCTCCTCCTGGATGACGGAGCTCCTCACCCTCCCTCTCTAAAGCTGAGCCCATGAAGGAAGATCACTTCGGCTGCTCGTATCTGGGATCTCGTTCTTTCGATCATGATCAAAACCTCATGACCACAGGTGAGGATTAGAACATAGATGGATCAGTAAAGCAAGAGATTTGCCTTTCGACTCAATTCTTCCTTCACCACTACAGACCAAAGCAACACCCTGATTACTGAGGGTGAGGCCCCAAACCATCGATCCATCACCAGCTCTATCCTACCGTCACTCGTGAACAAGACGTCCAGATACCAGAACCCCTCCACCTGAGGCAAAGACTCTTTTACTTTGATGGATAAACCTTAATTAAATAAGGTCTTCCCGCCCAGAAAAGGGAAACCGGGGTCCAAATGTGGAGCCCTGCCTGGGGGTCGAGCCTCAAATCCTGGGACTTGGTCAGGCCAAGCCTGAGGAGACTGAATGCTACCTCCATGTGGGTCCACTGCCTGTGAAGAGAACCAGCAAGGTTGGGTGCCGTGTAAGCCAGGTGGCAAACGAGACCATGCCAAGTCCTGGCAATATAAACTAGTTAAAGGTTATACCTCTCTCCTCCCCCTTCTGCGTAATGTCGGTGCCATTATGTGCTTGTGTGCGAGATTTTTTTCATTATCACATGTTTGACCTTCACAGGTCAGAAATGTGTTTTTGTCTCCAAACCCTATGTGTTATTTTTCATCACTTTTGTCTGTCCAGCAGATCTCACTTGTACATGAGTCTTTGAGACTCAATGTGAATTATCTGTTTAAATAAAGGTTGAATGAATATGTAACTTCTGGAGAACGCTGGGACTTAAGGCTGAAATACACCTGAGCGTCCTCAGGTACGCCACTCTACGCGCGCATTTTGTGCGCATGTGTTTTGCTGCTATACTTCAGAAACTATCAGCTTTCAAACACTCGCGTTCTCCTTGTTGTAATATGAGCAGCTGCGCACGGAGGGGACTCAACTGAGCTCGCTGATTGGTCACTTGCTGACACGCCTACTGAAATGATTGACAGCTTTCAGTCAGCTCATGTAGCTCGCTGAAGACCGCGGCGGTGTTCTGATGCGGTGTTTCTACTATATATGTTATAAAAAGTTCTCTCAGAAATAAAAATAATAACAGGGAGTGCTTTTCCTGCAGCACACAGCCCACCAGGGATATTTAAAACATCGCGCACCCAGGTAGGACCTGAATTCATTCATTTCATTCATGGAGTGAACGGAGGAAGAAGTGATTACTTGACTTTAGGCAAAAAAACAAAAGAAAAGGCCCGATCAGCGATAAAGAAGGGGAATTTATTTCATTTGTGTAACATACAAAACAGTCCGGCGCCGGGGAAGTTTATGGTCAGACACCGCGCATCGCGCACGCGGACGTAAAAAAAAAGCTTTGCGCGTATGTGCCCTGAGGGGCTACGCGGGGCTACGCTTTTGCCTTGACGTACGCATGTTGCGTATAGGCGTATCGTGAGAACGCTCAAGTGTATCTCGGCCTTTAGAAATATTTTCAACAGGGAAAAGCATTCTGCCACAGAGTCCGTGCTCTGTTGAACTTGAGTTCTGATCCGCCTCCTGCTGCATGTCTGCTCGGAACCGCTGCGATATTCTGTTTATATGTTAATAAAACGTTCTAAAAAAATAGAATAAAACCATGGTGTGCTGGTCCAACACACCAGAAGACCAGGAAATCAGCAGAGCCACGGGCAGCCACGTTGAACCCTACTTTAATTCACTCGTGACAACTGCATTTCCTCATTCAATGCAGAGGGAGCGGAGCGAGGAGGAAGCGATTATTTGACTTTTGAAAATAATAATAATAATAATAAAAGTCCTGATCAGGGATTAAGAAGGGGAATTTAATACATTTGTGTCACATACAAAACAGTCCTGCATCGCTTTCCAATCCTTTGAATGAGAACGTGCGCGGCGCTGGGGCTGGGACAGGCGGGGGCGTGGGTTGGGGCGTGAGAAGCTCTGTTGAGGACAACTGGAACACAGCTTATTGGCTGATTAAAAACTCTGTTTTTATTGGCTGGTTAAGGACGGGTCACTCTGTGTTTTTAGTGTTTTTATAAATGCTGATAGAGAAGCAAGGGGACTATAGTTTTTTTCAGAGATTACTTTGTCTAACATCAGTCTGTCAGTAGATAATGACAGAGTGAAGAAATATATTAAAAATATATTGTTATAAAAGTTACAGACTGCACTACAAAGTTACATAGTGTACCTTTAATGGGACCATGTTGCTACGAGAACCTCACTGCCAACAGAACCACTCTGCTAATAGGAGTATGCTGCTCTAGATGTATTTCTCTTTCACTTTTGGCACTTTATTTTTGTATTTTTTGTTGCATACTTTGGTTTTTCTTGTCGTTTTATTGGCGAGTCGAGACAATTCTTCTCGTCCTGAGAATTTCATTGCATTGACCAATTGTGTTATTGATTTTGCATAAGACAAGAAGCCTAAACCTAATACAGTATAAACCTAGCTCTAGGAGATGCTGGGTGACTTGAATCCTAAAAATGTTTTATTGTCTTAAACATGTGAACAAGTCACCAACTTTATTACTTCGGGTACACGATGATCTAGGATCTAGGTAATTTAAACAGAGAAAACTGACCTGAAGCTGCAGCCAGAAACGTGGAGTTCTGCACCAGAGCCAGGATGGTGTCCGTCTGCACCCCAAACTCTCCCAGACTCATCAGGCCCCCCATCACTCCCTCCTCTCCCTCCTTCTTCTTCCACAGCCTCAAACGTTTGTCGCTCCCTCCAGAAACCAGCAGCTCCGGCTCGTTCTGCTCAGAGTCCACAGAGACCCACAGCAGGCAGTGGATGGACACTTTGAGGTCCGAGGTGACCCAGATCTTCTCACCTGAAGACAGGAAGCATTTAATCATTATTTAAGATAATTTTTACCTCAAATTATATGAACAAATAAACCACTGAAACCCCCTTTTTCAAAGACAATGAGCATCACAACATGCTTCTACAATCCCTTCTTTAAAAAAAGACAGTTCTAATATTTTAAAGTCTATAATGTTTTTATGTGACGTTTAAACTCACCCGACTCCAGACTGAATAGCTTGATGCCGTCTCCATGGTAACCCACAGCGGCGTACTCTCCATTTACTGCCACGCAGAGAGCGGGAGCGTCGGACGTTTCAGTCTTCAGCTTCTTCCGAGGAGGATCTGGATCGCACTTTAACATCAAAATAAAACATTTTCAAAGCTTCACACCTACATTTTGATGGGCATTTTTGAGGGTTATTGATTGACAAGTTGAAAATTACAGTTTATCATTTTTATAGATCAAAAATCACGTTTACTTTCAAAACATTTTACATTTAGCAAAACTTGACCTTTTATTATAAGCAAACTTCAAACTTAAAAGTGGCCGTTATGAGACAAAAACACTGAAAGACAAAAGATTAAATAAATAGGAGCTTACTTCGTCACTTTTCAAAGTGGTTACTAAACGACCGAGTCCTCCTGACCAGAGCTTGAGCTGTTTTACAAAAAAAAGTAGACATTTTATGTTATAATCTATGAAGCTGCTCATTTAAATCATCTGTTGCACTTAACCTGAGCTAACATTTTAGTTTGTAATTGTTTAATGTTATTTCCATGCGGGAATAGAGAGAAAAGTATCCAAGATGGGAGAAAAAACCACCGGTTTACAAAGTGTGCGTCCAAAGGCAAAAATGGAGTGTGATTTAAGGATGAGATCACCGTGTGGTCGGAGCCGGCGCTCAGAAGCATGGCTCCTTCATCCAGGAAGGCGAGGGCCTCGGTGGCTCCGTTGTGAGCCTGGAAACATCCCACGCAGGTGGAGGTGAGCACCGACCACACCCTCACCTCACCGGACACCGAGCCGGAGCAGAGCATGGAGGAGGGGGAGAAGGAGAGGCTGCGCACCGATCGCTGGTGACCGCGCAGGGACTGAAGGGACAGATATGTTCAGTCAAAGTTCATTT
>JBBPBX010083691.1:0-15467 GCA_038048925.1 Garcialebias charrua
ATATTGAATAATGTAATGATTGTTCCATATTTAATCTGTTGTATTGAAGTTTGGGGAAAAGCATGTAAAACTATTACAAACCCTGTTTTTTTTGTTTTGTTTTTAAAGAGCTACAAGAATTATTAGTAGGAAGTGCTATGGTCACCCAACAAATATTTCATCAGTTTAAATTATTAAAATTTTATGATTTGGTTGAACATAGTATTTTACAAGTCATGTATAAAACTGAGAAAAAAAATTACCCCCCAAATATTCAATTAAAATTTGTTTAAAGTTATTAAACCCTGAAGGGAATGTAAATGTTTGTAAAACCTCCATTTAGGACTAGTTTGAAGGAGCTGAGTTGTAAATCAGGAAACAGGATTGTGTTGACTTGATATCACCATAAACATTTCTAAAACTATGTTTTAAAATATGATTAAATCAAAGTTGTTGGGAAGGTGTGGTGCAGGTGAAGTGAAGGTTGTTGTTTGTTTGTAGTTATTTTGTATTTTTTAAACAAGGGGCAGATATTAAAACACTATTTTCGTCTTTCTGCACATTTTCATTCAGTGTTTTTTTTTCTTCTGATGAATTTGTTTTATTTTGAATTTAAAAAACATGCAGCGCTGCTGGGGCTGTTTGTTTACGTTGTAGTTTCAGGGAAACGTTGGCTCAAACTTTATTGTTCTTCATCTTCTGACTCTCATATTATATCGAGTGGAAACTCTTCAGATTAAACAAGTTAGATGTTCCCACCGCTAGTTAGAACGACTTTGTCACGTTTTGCAAAATAAAGAAACCGAGTAAGACTCGCTGCAGATGAGACCTGCAGTTTAACAAAACCGAACTACGTCCACACCGACGAATTAGTCTTTCCTCTCATCAGTGATGTCGTCTGCTTTCTCTTCGCTTGTGAAACTTTGTTCAGTCACATTCTGACGGTCATGAGCACTCGTTTGACTCGTTTTGAAGCGAAAACTTAACGCGCTTTGGAGACTAGCTTAGCTTTTAGCCTGCTACCGCTAACGCCTGCTGCTGGAGTGAGCGCTGCGTAACAACGACGTCACCACGCACGTTTTGTGTCACAGCTTTTTCTGTCCGGGCGGGTTGTTGAAGCAGCCGCTCCAACCCGAACAGAAACAGAAAAACGTTGTAAAATCCTATCGAAATATCGAAAATATGCTTAAACTTCATATCATCGTTATTGAATAAAAGTATATCGCGATATTTATCGTTATTGAATTATCGTCCAGCACTACAAACAGCTAACAAACACAGCTAATAGTAGCTACCTCCAGAGCAGGGCAGCGACAGAGTCAGTCCGAGCAGAGGAGGCTTTTTTCGAACACATGAGCTGGAAATGGTCGGTGGACTCTCTGGAAGTGTCCCCTAGCGGATAAAAGTGGTAAAGCACCATTTTTTGCCAAAATGAAAAACGGTCATATCTGAGCCAAAAATTGGTCTAAAAATATGGGGGAAAATCCATAAACAGGTCTCACCTCTCTATAGGTCGCAGGGCATGCAAATTAGGCAAAAAACTGCAACCTATATTCCGGAAAATACTGTACTTAAGTTACTTGCCTTGGCTGGATGCTCATATCTTCCATGAATTTTGTCGAGTGTGTGTATGTCTTCCTGGAGACACAAATTTTAAAACAATCTGATTGGGCCTGGCCAGCACACGCTCTGGCTGGTTGGACTGGACTTTCTCGGTACAACCAATTACGATAACGATCTCACGTGAAACAATTTTTGGGGGATTGCACGGAATTGTTGCTGCAGCGCTGTGTTGCACGTTCTTTGTGCCGACAGATGTCGGCCGGGGGGCGTATGTGATGGAAACGGCTCAGTGTGAGGGAGACGGAGCACTACCCCTGTAGCTTTTTAGCTAGTGCGTTTGTATTGCATGCCGCTAGCTTAGTGGTTTAGTGCTACGTCATTGTCGGCAGTTGTCAACGTGGGGTGGGTCGCAGTTTGGTAGGCTGGGTGTTCAGTTCTGTTCACAGAACGGGGCACCCTCCTTGTTTAATGGTAGGGGAAACACTGGACATGTGGGTGACTTACTGAAGTTCAAACCAAGCCGAACAGGAAAGAAAGTGAGTTGAATGATCTTGAATGTGACATAGTCGTTGGGACCAGCCGGACTGGTCTGAGATTTTCAGAAACTGCTTGTTGCCCACTGGGATTTTTACACACAACCTCATTTTAAAGTTTGCAAAGGATGGTCCGAATTTTTTAAAAACAAAGCAACTTAACTTCTGTTCTATAGTAGATCTTTTGCTTCTCATGCAAGTATCTTAATTCAGAATAAAAAAATGTAAAGCCTTAAACTACCTTAGATGCTTTGTTCATAATAACTAAATTTTCATGCAGATACATTTAACTACGGCTATAACTTTTGTTCTTCATGACTTTTACAAGAATGCCTCTGAATTTCTTCACGGAAATGAAAATAAGCCACATTTACAGCTGGCTACAGGGCCACGGTGGTTAAGAACCTCCCTGAGAATAATGGGGCGGTGGTGAGGTATGGTTGGTGCTACAGGTCCAATCATGGCAGCTTTAATAACAAACAAACATGGATGATTGTCGTTCTGAGAGGAAGAATGATGCAAACATTGAAGTACTCTACAGTGAAAGAGGGAAGGGGTGAAGGATGGCTTGACGGGACCAGACCGAGAGAACGTAACGTCTCCTCTGGGAGCTACAACCACTACCAAGTCAGTCTTTCATCCCCCTTTTTTCCTCCTCGTCTAACTTGTACAGCGTTTACTTGCCTGTCAGTCTGATTTGCTCCCTGTACGCTCGTTTGTACCTCGCCGTCTCGTGGCTTGTTATTTTTCTCTTCTTCACAATCATAACCATTTTTCTTTTCTCGTCATATTTTTAAATTCAGATTTTGTCTCTTTCTAATCGTCCCTCAAATGTCCTCCGTCTGTGAGCTTTTTTTTTTACTACACTTTTCTACCCCAACTTCTTCGTCTCTTTCTTATTATCCAGTCCAGTTGCAGAGGAAACGGGTCCAGAAAAAGAAACCCATACAGTACATTCTTCTCTTCAATGATACTCTCCAGCTCCAGGGGCACTCCAGGCCAGAGAGCATATAATCCTCCCAGGGGTCTCTCTCAGTGGGACGTGCCTGGAAAACCTCTAAAGAGAGGTGTCCAGGAGGCATACAAATCACCTGCCCGAATCACCTCAACTGGCTTCTCGATGCAAAGGAGCTCCTCACCAGTGATGGATCTCCTCACGCTGTTTCTAAGGCTTAGCCCGGCCACCTTACAAAGGAAACTCATTTTGGCTGCTTGAATCCAGAATTTCGTTCTGTCACAATCCAAACAACATGACCACAGGTGAGGATTGGAACGTGGACAGACCAGTAAATCCAGAGCTTTGTGTCAGGGTATTTTTGGGCAAAGGTTATAGATGTTTTTATTAAGACATCTGAGAACAAGAAGCCCAAGGCGTAATCAAAACTATCTCTCAAGTCTAAAAAAGCTAAGTCTGGTCCTCTGGACATTCAAAAAACAAAACAAAACAAAGCAAAAAAAAAAAACTGTAGAAACGTTTCGTCTTTCGTCCGAAAGACTTCCTCAGTCTGAGAAGCTGTGTTCAGCTCAGTCTTATAAATAGCACCCTCCCACAGTGGATCAACCAGTTGGCTGATGACAGCCGAAACCAGCTGCTCACATGATCAAGGAGGACCATCAGCCTGACGATGGATCGTTAACACCCTGATGGTTGTTTGCTATTCACAGAGGGCTGAGTGATACTAGCAATAACAGCATTGTAAGAGGGGGACAGTTGAACCCGGAGGCCTCCACCTCTGTTTAATGATGGACGGTTTCTTTTCACAAAGATGGCCTCCATAGTTGCCAAGTCCGCTTATTTCAAGCGGCATTGGGCTTGTTTTTCCCTGGAGTCGCTTTCAAATTTGATCAGCCGCTTGTGGCGGTTTTTTGGGCTTCTCGCGGACATTGAGTCGCTTATTTGTGCTTGTTTTTCAGTCGAGCAGTAATGCGAGTGGTAGGTAGTTTGTCACGCCCCCCTTCCACGTATGTTACGTCAAGGCGGATGTTACGTTCAGGTGCAGTTGGCGCAAGCGACAGTCAGAGCCGGTAAAACTATATAAGCGCGAGCAATTAATGATGAGTCAGCATGAGCAGCATATAGTGACACAACATATATATCTTGTATCATTCAACTATGTTAGTTTTTAGCAAACAAAATGATAAATTAATGAAAATTACTTTCAAAGTGAGTTTAAAATTATCATTTATCATTTTCAATTATCATTTTATCCTACTTGTATTCTTGTATCTGATGAAACTGTCTTGTATTGTTCTTTTAAAATGAATGAATAAACATCAATCAATCAATCAAAAATTAAAAACCGTGTTTCTTCACGGGACATCCGACTACACGCGAATGCAACATTGTTATTTATTCTTTGTCTATTCATTCATTCATTCAACCTTTATTTAGTCAGGTAAATCTCATTGAGCCTCGAGGGCTCATTTACAAAAGCGACCTGCTACAAACTAAAGAATTTAGTGAAATGTCTAGACAAGACAACGCTAATATGAGCTCTAAGTGGGGTAAATATGGAAAAAAATATAATAAAGATTGGGAGAAAGAGCGTGTTCTTCAAGACTGGATCCGACCACGACCACAGATGGGAGAAAAATGCAAAATGTATTTTTATTTTTTAGACTGAATACGTTCTTTAATGTATAATTTTGCTGGTTATATGTAATGCCATAATAAATATGTTTATTACTGTTTAAAACTGCCTTTTTTTACACAATGGGATGGGCTGCTTTTTTTGAAAGAGCGAGTCGCTTGTTTGTGCTTGTTTTGAAGGAGCTGATCGCTTTTTTCGGTCTGGAGATCTGGCAACCCTGCTCCTTTACTCCTCTCTCAAACCAATCGTTCCTCTCTATCAAGGATGTGAACATCTTCATCCCTGAAAGAGTGACCGCTGGCCTGGAGATGAGTGTAGACTGCAGAGTCTTGACCTGATGATGTTGACTGACTTCAAGTCATATCTCTCAAGTCATTATCTTATCTCTGCCCATGGTGTAGTGGCAGGGGAACCGACTTGGGATCCGAAGGACCCAGGTTCGAACCCCAGTCACGGCATAACTTGTGGTGTGTTTGAGCAGCACATCTCATCCCAATTGCTCCCCGGCGCGCTTTCTATAGCTGCCCACTGCCCCACCTGGTGGTGATTGGGTTAAATGCAGAGTCAAATTTCGTCTTGTATGGAAACATACACAGATGACAAAAATGTGACATTATTATTATTATTATGAACCATATGTTTGGGTTAACAGAGACTGCAGGGTGAGAAGGCTGCAGCTGCTTCCAAGGACACATCCTGAGCTCTGTGATAAGGGTATAGAAGTGAGCAGAGAACGCAGCTCAAGGCAGATTCATGTGACTGGTCTTCATGTGTGTACTAGGCCTGTCACAATAACACATTTTGCTGGGCGATTAACTGTCTCAGAAATTATTGTGATAAACTATAATATTGTTTGAAATTTGACAATAATTATTAATTATTGTCAAATTTAAGAAGAAAAGTAGGTTATTTCTGTGTAGTACCTTTTTTGACCACTGGATGGCAGTATAAGACTGTTTGAACCGAAGGATGGATAGTGAGGGAGCGAGCAACGTGTGTATTTATGAAAAATGGGAGGGAGGCCCCTTGACGTGACATGAGCTGTCTCTCGTTCTTGTTTTTCGGTTCTCAAAATGGCGGACGCTCTGTGTGGTTTGAGCTCTTTAGCATTTGTCACACAAAGCTTATAATTTTAAAAAATCAGTAAACAAGTTCACAGCTTATTTTTGCAGAGAAAAACAACTTTTTACACAAAGGCACGGGTTTCAACCGTGAATTTTGGAGCTTCAACAAGATGGAGGTTTTTACCCGAGGTCGGCCTGTTAGCTTAGCTAGTAGCTTAGCTGCTTTTAACGATCCAAAAATGCAATTTGGATCGTTAAAACAGATTTTAAAAAGAAAAGAGAAAGGGAGCCTTTTGTCATCCAGTGTCTTCAGTAGAAAGAGAGAGACACGAAGAAATGATAAAGCCAATAAATGAAAATTAGGTCGATAATTTTCATTTATCATGCGATTAACTGATTTATTGTTTTTCGCAACTGGCCTAATGTGTACTTTATGTATATTCAGTGTTTCCCCTACCACTATACAAGCGGGGTGCCCTACCCCATCAACAGAACTGAGCACCCCGAATATCCAAACTGAACTTGCCCCCCACCCGGCACTGACATAGCACTAAGCTAGCAGCACAAAATACAGGCTCTCTAGCAGTGTTGCCAGATCTCGCGAAAAAATAAGCGACCAGCCCCATGAAAACAAGCACAAACAAGCGACACATACTTTTAAAACAAGCCCAAAACTAGCCCAACTGGCAACCCACCCCAAAAGGCAGTTTTTAAACAGTATATACATAAATTTATTATGGCATTACATATAAACAGCAAAATTATGCTAAACACTTTGAAGAACATATCCACACTAAAAAATAAAAATATATTTTGCATTTTTATCCCAGGTCCTGCCCCAAGTGGAGGAGTTTAAGTATCTTGGGGTCTTGTTCACGAATGAGGGAAAACTGGAGCGTGAGATCGATAGGCGGATAGGTGCAGCGTCCGCAGTGAAGCGGGTCTGTCGTGGTGAAGAGAGAGCTGAGTCGAAAGGCAAAGCTCTCAATTTACCGATCGATCTACGTTCCCACCCTCATCTATGGTCATGAGCTTTGGGTTATGACCGAAAGAACAAGATCTCGGATACAAGCGGCTGAAATGAGTTTTCTCCGCAGGGTGTCTGGACTCTCCCTTAGAGATAGGGTGAGAAGCTCAGTCATCCGGGAGGGACTCGGAGTAGAGCCGCTGCTTCTCCACATCGAGAGGAGCCAGTTGAGGTGGCTCGGGCATCTGGTTAGGATGCCTCCTGGACGCCTCCCTGGTGAGGTGTTCCGGGCATGTCCCACCGGGAGGAGACCCAGAGGAAGACCCAGGACACGCTGGAGGGACTATGTTTCTCGGCTGGCCTGGGAACGCCTTGGGATTCCCCCAGAGGAGCTGCTCCAAGTGGCTGGGGAGAGGGAAGTCTGGGCCTCCCTACTTAGGCTGCTACCCCCGCGACCAGACCCCGGATAAGCGGAAGACAATGGATGGATTTTTATCCCATTAAGCCTCAGGACTCATTTAACAGAGAGACCTGAATTTTAAACGAAGAGTGATGACAACAATGGATAACGACAACAACAGACAATCATAAAGGATGCGTACAAATTAAATAAATTAAATAAAAATTGAACAGCAAACTCATAGTAAGCTAAGTCAACAAAAAACTTTCTTTAACCTCTATCCTAAATCATGCTTTAAGTGTGCACTCTTTCTCCTATTCTTTATTATATTTTTCCCCATATTTCCCCCACTTATTGGAGCTCATTTTAGCGTGGTCTTAAGAATAAAAAACAAAGAACAATAAGCCCAAACAAGCGACATTACATTCTGAACAAGCGCAAGAAACCGCGACAAGCGACTCACAAAAATTTTAAGCGACATCGCAAAATAGCAAGCCCTAAATTGGCTTATAATAAGCGGACTTGGCAACTATGCTCTCTAGCTAAAAAGCTAAATGTGCCTCTTCCCTCATGGCGAACGCCCCCCGCCCCTGCCCAAAAACTGTTGGTACAAGCTTTGCTCAGAAATGTCTCCGTCCCTCCCCATCTACAAAAATTATGGATGAGATGAGCACCCCGCCATGGCAAGTTAACTAGGGGAAACACTTTATGTAACCTGTCCTGAAAATATGACCTTGCAAGTAAAATATTGGCTTAAAATAATCTCCTGCCGTTGAGTGTGGTTCTTTTGGGAAAACAAATGACACACCAACCGAAGCAACACCTTCATTACTGAGGATGAGGCCCTGATCTGACAATCGATCTCACACTCCATCTTACCATCATGCATGAACAAGATCCTTTGAACTCCTCTACCTGAGGCAGTTTTCTTACGTTAACCCAGAAAATGACAACGTTTTAGCCTTTTGATCCGATTTTTTTGTTCAATATCTGTAAAACTGGCAGAGTTACGGCCGTTTTCGTGTTGGCTAATGTTGACTAGCTTTGGCTGCCATCTTGAATTTTTAATCAGTTGTTGATGTACATCCAATAATTTTTTCTGCAAGTTTAAATAAAATCAGACGGAAACAAACAAGTGTACACACAGATTCGGAAGAAAAAAAGAAGAAGTAATTTCTTGCTTTTTGGTGACAATAAAAATCTTTTAATGGTTCATACAGTCTCTATTTTATAAACCTTCACGCTAATGGCTGCCAACCTTTTGTTTTTCTGAATCCTCCTTTGTGCACTGATAATCAGTCCACCTCAGGGGCAAGCCATCCTCATTGGGAATCACTGCTTTTTTATCCACACTATTCAGTAAATCCAGCAGAATAATTATGATATTCCTGTTGGAAGTATCCAAGGCTACAGGGAAAGTGCTACAGCTAGCTGCTACTGCTGCTATCCGGGCTTGCAAATATCCACAAAGTCCACGCAGTAGTAAAATCCAAAACTGACGACGGTGCAAAAGTTTATAAAGCAGCATTCGGTGAACCGTTGACCTTGACTAAAACTCTTTTATTTTCTTATTTCATTATTTTCTCCTCTGATCTCCTTCACAAATCACACAAGATAAAAAAAACAACAACTATGAATTAAAACAGACATCTTAAATAAATCATCTTTGTTCCAGGCAGATAAATAAGTTAGCAAGATAAACTGAAGTCATCACAAACGTCTTGATGCATTTAAAAGGCGACACGTTGAGTTAGATTAAGTGAACGAATCAAATTCACCGGATCCTCTCGGGAAACGGCGGCAGAGCGAGGAATAAAAAGCAAACAACGCAGAAAGAGGAAGAAGCGGGGTTCTGACGAGATGGATGAATAAAGACGCATGACGAGGGCTCTGTCTTTTCGAGTCATCACTGCCAAGCGGTCAGCTGGGAGGAGGTGTTTTATTTTGAAATCCCATAAAGTCGTTTTGCAATTATCCACTAATCTGAGTGCAAGAAACAAGAAGCGGACCAGGTCCACGAGATTCATGCTGAGTAACAAACGCTACAAAATTAACCACAAACAACGTTTCCTGTCGTCTGTCTTCTCGATCACTTCTTTCAGCTGAGAGCTGAACAGGAAGTTCAGGAGAAAAACTGTCCGCTCATCTTTTTTGTCCCCTCTACGGTTCTTCTCTCCGAGGGATTTTCCCGAAGGATTCCTCCGTCCGCTCAGTCCCAGCGGTTGTTTCCCTGAGTGAAAATAGGTCACCTTCTTTTCTGTCAAGAGAACGCCCAGGAAACAAAGGACTGTGTGTGTGTATGTGTGTGTGCGGGTGCACAGGACTTTGACTACCAAGGGAGGTAGAAGCCCTGAAAACGTTGTGGCAGGACGGTTTCTGGGGCACTTTAAGTGGGAAAAGTAGATTTTTGGGTGGGGGTGTTGAAGTTTGTAAAATCGTGGTTTTTGTTCCACCACTTAAAAGTTTCCTGTAAGTTTTTAAGTCCATGCTCAACAATCCAGGTATAAAATCCAACAATGTTCAGTCAGGTCATCTGCATGGTTTCTTTTTTTTTTTGTTGAGACGTTTCGCCCTCCGTCCGAAGGGCTTCATCAGTCTGAGGAACCACCATACGAAATGATCCTCCCCAACAGCTTACCGGTACTCCAAAGTGGAAAAAACAGTTATGTTCGTGCTAAGATGGCCTCTGGGGGGCACTCTCTCCTCCAGTAATCACCCTCTCCCTCATTGACAGTCAGGTCAAAATGGTTCAAAACACCAAAGTTCATGCTCAATAATCCAGGTATACAATCCAACAACGTTCAATCAGATCGTCTGGATGGTTTCTGTTTTTTTTGTGCTGAAACTTCTCCACCATCACAGACATTTACATCTCCAGATGCAGGAAAAGGGCCACCTGCATCATGAAGGACCCCACACACCCAGCACACACTTTTTGCCCCGCTCCCCTCAGGCAGAAGGCTGAGGAGCATTGGGTGCGGAACCACCAGGCTGAGGAACAGCTTCTACCCTGAGGCTGTTTGACTCACGACTCTCTAACGAGGTAAAAAAACACTGTGAAAATCGCTGTAACGCCACTTGGTTGTCGATATGTGCTGCTGACTATCCATGCTGCTGATCTCATGCTGCTGATTCATGTTGCTGCGTTCATTAATCCTGTTCTGCTCACACGGACTCATGTTCGTGCCGCTGTTGTTTTTGCTTAGTGCATTCTTAGTTCATGACTCGGATCTTATGCATGTATTACTTTACAATATGTATTTTCATCTAGCCTGGCCCTCGCCTTCCTGCACAGCTCTGCTCAATTCTCATTTCCCTTCACTGCTCAGTCTGGGACTTCTCCCATAGACAAGGATTTCTCCAGTAGATTTTTGACCGGACCAATCAGAGAACAGAAGGGGCGGAGTTTTTGGCCCCTAACCCACGCCCCCACCTGTCCCAGCGCGCAGCCAGCGAGCAGCCGCATGTTCTCATTCAAAGCGATGCAGGACTGTTTTATATGTGACACAAATGTATTAAATTCCCCTTCTTAATCCCTTATCTGGAGTTTTCTTTTGTTTTTTTGGCCAAAAGTCAAGTGATCGCTCCCCTCCTCCTCCTCCTCTCCCTCCGCTGATGAGGAAATGCCTCAGGTTGTCACGAGAGAATTAAACTCGGGTTTTACGTTGCTGCCCGAGTCCCTGCAGATTTTCTGGTCTTCTGGTGTGCTGGACCAGCGATCCATGGTTTTATTTTATTTTTTTAGAACGTTTTATTAACATATAAACACAGAATATGCAGCTGCAGCGAGAGAAAATGCAGCAGGAGGCGGAGCAGATGTCAAGTTCAACAGACCACGGGGGAGCAGCCATATATGGCTCTGAGGGGGAGGGAGCAGAATGCTTTTCCCTGTTCAAAATTTTTCTAAGATCCAATGGTTTTGTTCCTCAGCAGAGGCCACGCCTCCAGCAAGAATCGGTTCTCTACGGAGAAAGTCCAGACCCTAGTACGAAGCGAAGTGAAGGACAAGGGTCTGGTTTTAACCAGGCTAATTTTCATTGGATGTGACTGGGACCCCTGTGTAAAGAGTTTCATTCCACCTCATGTGATGTGAATGACAATAAAATCCTTAAAAATAAATAAAATTAAAATCCTTGTAAGTTGCTCATTTCTTATTTCTGACCCGATCATTTGAGGAAAATTTACTTTCAAGCAACGTAAAAACTAGAAAGCAGTGTTTCCCTTATTATACATGCAGGGTGCCCCGCCCTGGCAACAGAACTAAGCGCCCTCAGATCTGTTGATTTCATTCATTCTATACCGTCTGTACTCAGGTGAAATGTAACTGATTTGACCGTTACAGTGCATTTATTAAAGAAAAGTTTAACTGAGACACAATTTTACTATAATGTCAAGCAAACAAATAATTGTTTTTAGGTGGGTATCTGTTAAATTTCAAAGAAATGCACAGCGAGTCGTCCCTCAGCGCGCTCCCGCTACCGCGTATTGGCTTTTGAAATGCAGCTGATTGGACCGTTGAAGTGCATTTATTAAGGAAAAGTTAGACTGAGACACACGTTTGCTATAATTTTGAGCAAACAAATAATTGTTTTTAAGTGTTAATCTTGTTAAATTCTTGCTGAAGTCCTGTGCACGCTCCCGCAGCCGCCATTTGGCAGCCAATCAATTTTTGGCACAACACCGGCCCACGTTTCCAGGTGGTCAACGATGACAGGTAACGTGTCAGCGGTGACGCATAATAGATGCGACTTGTACGGAGGAGTGACTTATTTATGTTTTTTTCCACTTTATTAGGCATATTTGAACTGATGCGAATTAAAGGGTGGTCCGACATGTACGGCGGAAAATACGGTAATTTGCAAACAAAGGTGCCATTTCTCTCATTGGAAAAACACAGACGGTACTCTAAAGACTCCCACATACTCGGGAGGACTTCAGTCCGCGCGTAAATGATTAGCAAAGCTCAATTTTTACGACTGTACACGCATACGCGTACTTGGTGTCGTACAATAAACTGCCCGGTGACGGACTGTTTTGTATGTGACACCGATGCATTAAATTCCCCTTCTTCATCCCTGGTCTGGTTTAATGGCCTTTTCTTTTGTTTGTTTGCCAAAAGGAAAGCACTCTCTTCCTCCTCCTCCGTTGACGCCATGACTGAAATGGTGAGAAATGAAGGAATTTGTCATGAGTGAATTAAACTCGGGTCCAGCGTGGCTGCAGGAGGGTCTGGAGATTTCCCGGTGGGCTGGTCTGATGTGTGGGCTGCAGGACCAGCGCTCCCTGTTGTTTTGTTTATTTTTTAGAACTTTTTATTAACAACACATAAACACAGACCACCGCGGCCGCTTGCTGCCAGCTCTCGTTTTTTTTTCCCCTCTCGACCTGTCAATCAATCCAGTAGGCGTGTCAGCAAATGACCAATCGGCGACCTCAATTTGTCCCCAAGGTAAACGTCCCTTGCCTGCGGAGCTGGGCTGCAGCCGGTCAGAGTGTACACTCGGGCATGACGTCTCAACCGACTGCGGACAGTGCGCACAGTTTCCACGCGGACTGAGATCCGCCCGAGTCTGTGGGAGCCTTCAGCCTCTGAGGTCACATGACCGAGAGTGAAGAGGTCTCTGAACAAAACTCAGTCATCAAACAAACTCTTCCTACCTCTTTTAAGATACACATACAGTACATAGTATGTATCAAAACTATGGCTTTAACAGACTACTCGAGTAATCTACACATCGATTCCTAGGACATCTATCGAGTTTTTAATTTCACGTCGAGTATTCGTAGTGACGTCATCACGTCGCAGTTACAGAACAGAAAATGAATAAACTTCTTGTTTGGAGCGCGTAGCGAACCAGTGTTACACCAAATTCTGTGACCACCGTATATTGTGACCATAGGGGGCGGTGTTGCATGCACTGTTGCAGGTCACAGAATATGGTGTAACACCGGGTCCAATTGACCGAACCAGAACCAGCTTCACAAACAAAAAGCAAAAAATATTAATCTCTAAACCTATGAAAAACCTATAAACATATTAATCTTTAAAACTAAACGGCATAACTTGTGGTGTGTTTGAGCAGCACACCTGTTACGATCCAACAAGGATCAAAACATATTTAATGGACACAGGACACAAGGAAAAGGTTTAACAAATTTATTAAAGGAACAAAGGGTCATCTGTAGGAGGGGAACCACCTCCAGCTTCTCCAGGCGTCCCACGTCCTAAAAAAAAAGAAAGTTCAACGAAAAGGTGGGTTTGGATAAAGCGGCCAAAAGGAAAATAAAGCTGCCCAACAGAGCCAACTCTATACAGAGCCGGCGAACCCTGTTAGACAGCGGGCTACCTCTACCAAAACTCTAGGCCTACAGGATGTAAAACAAAAACAATAGCGAAAACTAGACTACCGCTTTACCCAACCAAAAGTAATGAAAGGAATACATGTAAGAGGGAAAAAACAACTGTTGTCCTATGGACAGACACAAACCTCTTACAGTCCCAAACTCAACACACTTGAGCCTCAGAGCTCAAGTCCACACCTCTCAGGTTACAAAACAGAACACTGTCAGTCCTGTCAGTGTTCCTAACTCACTCTACCTAAAGAGTCCTTATGAGCACACCGTGCTCCAAAACACAACTCACAGGAGCACACCACAGCCAAAACTCTAGATCAATTAGAGCATCCACAAGAGCACTCAGGTGCTCCAACAAACACACACTCCAACAGGAGCAAACAAACAAACAAACTCTAGGTTAACTAGAGCTCACAAACAACCAGGGAGGGTGGAGAAACTCCCTGCACTACAAGCTTCACAACACCACAGTTTGTATTCAGCAACAAACTTATTTACCTTTAGCTGGATTGACCACAAGACCTCTGCTGGCTTCAACCAACCTCTACCTTCAAACCTCCACACTGTTCAGGCTTTGGCCCTGAGCTTATAAAGGGAGAGAGTCAACAGGTGTTGCAGCTCAGCTAATCAAGCCTGTTTGAAGCTGAGTGAAAAAAGTGCAGCAGGAGGCTGCAGACTTCAGGTGACCTAAACTGAGGTTTAAAAAAAATATTCATTAAATCCCTTCAGGATACATAACACTCCCACCGCTAAATGTTTTGTATGGGGTGATGTAGATGTGAGGTAAAAACATCGTACATCACCCATATAAAACAGTGAGGTTGCATGTAACGGTCCTCATCACTCAAACAGACTAAAAACCTCATTAAAAACTAGTCTGTCAAACCGCTTACATCTAATCTATAGATTCTCAAAAGGTATTGAAACCAAAACGACGTCTTGGGTCTGGTTGTACCCTAAAAAGCTTTTGCTTATCAACAGACCCCAAACAACTACTAACACCATGTTTGATGAGGTTAATCAGAAAACAAGAGAGTTGTTTCTCATTTGTAGACAGAGGGCAGCTGTTCTCCATTTCAGTATTGGTCAGTCCTGGACAGCTCTCTCTGGTCAGCTGTAATGAGACCTTTTGGTCAGTTGTAGCCACTTTGTTTTCAGCCACACTGAAAACACAGGAAAATGTGTTAGATGCAGATTCATGCACAATATGTCCTATATAGGGCAGCAGGATTTCATCTCTCACAGACAGTAACATGTGTTCTTCAGACCCATCTCTTGTTTTAGGTTGATGCGACGGTCCCATGTCATCCACCACCACTTTCTCTGCGATTTCTGTAGTGGCAGAAATGGGACATAAAGGAGCAGGAGAAGGTGTCATGTGTGGCTTCATCTCTCTCAGGCTCTTCAGGTCCTCACTTGACTGAACTGGGAGTAGTAGTACAGTGTCAAACAACAGTGTAAAACTGTCACCGAGATCATCGTCATCTTCTCCCTGAAGATGTGGTGAGGACAGCACAAGTTTCACCTCCTCCACTGGAATCTGCTCGACTTCACAGTTCACCATTAAGCTGTCGCTTAAATCCACCTTGTCCTCTTCTTGTCGGTGCTCTTCAGGCACCTCCTCCTGTTGAGGTGTGAGAGGCTCACCTGCTTGAGTGCTAGACTCTGGTGTCACCAGTTCAGAATGGAGTTGTTGAGACTGAAGTTTTATGTCTCTCTGTGACTCCAGTCTTGCTTGCTCCATCTCTTTCAGCAGCTCCTGTCTTTCTTTCTCCAGAAGACGTCTCTTCTCTTCCTGAGCAGCTTGTCGTTCTTGTTCCTGCTTTTTAAAAAACAAAAGTTCACGCTCTTGTTTTTCTTTTAAAGCAGCTCGCTCCTCTTCAAGCTTCTTTCTCCTCAAGGCAATCCATTCATCATGTTCTGCTTTCCTCAAAGCAGATTCTTTTCTTAGACGCTCTTGTTCATTAAGCTCAGGAAATATCCCAAGCTGGACCAATTCACAAAGTAGTTCACTCC
>JBBPBX010083693.1:0-15466 GCA_038048925.1 Garcialebias charrua
AAAAAAAAAACTATTTTAATTAGTTAATAACAGTCGGGGACACACGGCTGAATAAAAAAAAGGTGCGTAAGATTGGAGCTGAGGGGGTGTTTGTCCTTTCATGGCTGTCAAAGAGCATTTAAAGCTGCAGTCTGTAGTTTTTTGAACACGCTGGAACTTAGAGAAATTTTGAACAGAGACACGTTTCTGGTCCCTCCCCCTCAGAGCCATATATGGCTCTGCTCCCCCTCGCTGAACTTCAGCTCAGCTTCCTTAGCTCCGCCTCCACTGCATGTCCTGTCGCAGCCGCTGCGATATTCTGTGTTTATATGTTAATAAAACGTTCTAAAAAATAAAATAAAAACATGGAGCGCTGGTCCAGCACACCAGAACACCAGGAAATCTGCAGAGCCTCGCGCAGCCACGTTGAACCCGAGTTTAATTCGCTCGTGACAAATTCATTCATTTCCTCATTTCAGTCATGGAGTCAGCGGAGGAGGAAGCGATCACTTGACTTTTGGCAAAAAAACAAAAGAAAAGTCCAGATCAGGGATGAAGAAGGGGAATTTAATACATTTGTGTCACATACAAAACAGTTTTGCATCGCTTTGCAATCCTTTGAACGAGAATGTGCGCGGCCGCTGGGGCTGGGACAGGCGGGGGCGTGGGTTAGGGGCGTGAGAAGTGAGAAGCTCTGTTTTTATTGGCTGGTTAAAAACTCTGTTTTTATTGGCTGGTTAAAAACTCTGTTTTTATTGGCTGGTTAACGGCGGGTCACTGTGGGTTTTTAGAAATGCTTTTAGTAACACCTGGAGAAGCAAGGGGACTATAGTTTTTTTCAGAGATTACTTGTCTAACATCAATCTGTCAGGAGATAGTGACAGAGTGAAGAAATATGTTAAAAAATATTGTTAGAAAAACTACAGACTGCAGCTTTAAACCCTGTTTCTGCCTGCATTCTGATTTATTCAGACCTGGACCCTGCCCTGACGTGTCTGCTTTGGGATCTCACCTGTTTGGGTCGTCGGCCGTGCGCGTGAACACTGAGTGCAGCGGCAGACTGAACGTCCATTTGTGCGATGGATCTTTGCCTGGCAGTACAGTCCCATTTGAAGCTTAACAGAACGTTTTACTTCTTTCAAGGCTAGTCAGCTCATGGTGAAATGGCCGTGTGCAGCTGCTGATTGAATGGTAGGCCATGCAATCATATACAGTATTTTCTGGTGTATAGGTCGCACATGTGTATAGGTCGCATTGTCCAATTATCACCAATAGATTGGAAAAATCCCTAGATAGGTCGCACTGGTGTATAGGTCGCACCTACGTTTAGCTCTGCTGCAAATGTCTGCCACAGGAGCGCACAGCAAGGCTTTTAAGAAGATTAACACTTAAAAACAATTATTTGTTTGATAAAAATTATAGCAAATATGTGTCTGAGCTGAACTTTTCCTTAATAAATGAACGTAATTGTGAAATGAGCTGGATTTAAAATTTGTTTCACCGAAAGTGATAACAAGCCATATATTGTCAAAGTCAAAGTCAAAGTCAACTTTATTGTCAGATCTGCAATATGTACTGTACAGGACATACACAGGACCGAAATTGCGTTTCTCTCAGTCCCTCGGTGCAACAGTAAACATCTAAACATTGAAACACTGAAACATATAATAATAGACATAAGCATAAAATAGTAAAACTAACACTGTCCTGAGTTTTTTGCATAGTGGTATAAGAGTATGAAAATTTACACCAACTCTAAAACTAAAACATTAAACATTTAATGAACATAATACTGGCCTGAGTTTTTGCATACTAGTATAAAAAAAGAGTATAAAAAGTATAACTAAAATAAACTAAAGGTTTCTAGCATTGACATTTGCAAAGTGGCAAAGCAGCGTATGAGTTAATGTACACAGTATATGTATGAGGTAGTAGTTGATGTTGTTATAGAGGCAAAAAGTGGCATATGCAGTAAGGCACATTGGGCATCCCTAAATAAGACCGTTCAGAGCACACTGTATATGTATCAGCAGTGGTGTAGATATTAGAGTAGTGTAAATGTAAACAGTAGTAATTACATGTAAGCAGTAGTAATAAAAGTAAACAGTATTAATAAATGTAAACAGAGAATGTAAACAGTATTATGATTATAGGCAGTGATGTAATACAAACATTAGTGCAAGTATGAGAAGTAGTGCAAACTGTATGAGCACATGACCGAGAGTTTAGTGAATAACCCGTTTGATGACACAGAGTCCAGTGTTAAAATCTCAGGTTAGGTCGCAGGCCTTGAAGAAATACATAAAAAGGTGCGACCTATACACCGGAAAATACGGTAATTGGATTGCAGCTGATCCTGACCCAATTAAAAGCCCGACACCAATCCGGCCTGCCCATCCAGCACATTATCATGGCCCGGCCCACCCCAAATTCAGGTCAGGTGGGGCCGGACTTAGGGCTCGGGTTAGAAATGACATCTCTAGAATTTGCCCATCCAGTCTACATGTGTATTTCGGACTTGGAGAAGGCCTTCAACCGTGTTTCTCAGGGTACACTGTGGGGGGTGTTTCGTGAGTATGGGATTGGGGGCCCATTGCTACGGGTGGTTTGGTCCCTTATACAATCGGTCTTTTGCAGACACGTGACATTTTGCACTCCCGGTCGCCATATTGGGTGGATACCGGTTCATTTAAACAGAGGAAGTCCATGCCTTAGCTGCTACCTCGTAAGGATCAATGTTGTTAATTGAAGCTAACTTCACCATGTAACGTTCTCTGGCTTCAAGGTTGAGTTTCTCTCTATAAGGCTTCTGCTCATTTTTATATTTAGTTTGCATTTTGCTGATGTTATTGTTCTGTATCGCACTGTGTTTAACATGGACTTCCTCTGTTTAAATGAACGGGTATCCCCGGAAAATGGCGACCGTGAAGTGCAAAAAGATATGAGCCGTGACGTCACGTGCAAAAGACCGATCGGTGCGAGATTTTTGTTTCCATTGCTGGCAGTGAATTGTACCCCTTCAGGGTAGTAGCCGGAGGGCTGCCCATTGTCACCAATTCTGTTCATAACTTTCATGGATGAATTTCTCTGTTTAGTCAGAGTCGGGTGGAAATCCGATTGGGTGGTCTCAGGATTTCATCCCTGCTATTTGCAGATGATGTGGTCCTGTTGACATCATCTTGCAATGATCTCCAGCTCTCACTAGAGCGCTTCACAGCTGAGTATGAAGCAGCTAGCATCAAGATCAGCACCTCCAAATCTGAGGCCATGGTCCTCAATTGGAAAAGAGTGGATTGCCCTCTCCGGGTTGGGAGTGAGGATTTGCATCCATCAAGTGGAGTTCAAGTATCTCCAGGTTTTGATCATGTGTGGGAATAATGGAGTGGATTGGTGCAACCTGTGCTGGTCCTTTGTCATGAAGAGGGATATGAGCTCTAAGGGGAAGCTCTCTGTTTATCATTCTGTCTATGTTCCTACCTTCACCTATGGCCACAAACTGTGTGGCCAAAGTGAACAAAACAACAACATCACAGTTACAGGAAAATGAAACAGGTTTGAAACAGTTTGAAACAGGGTAGCTGGACTCTCCCTTAGAGACAGGGTGAGAAGTTCAGTTATCAGGGAGGGACTCGGAGTAGAACCACTGCTCCTCCACATCCAGAGGAGCCAGTTGAGGTGGTTCAGGCACCTGGTACGGATGCCCCCAGGCCCTAACCCTCCATAGCGAGGTGCTCTGGGCATATCCATATTGGGCAGGTCTCTCTTGTAAATGAGTCGTCGAGGCTCAATGGGATTTACCTGTCTAAATAAATGTTGAATGAATATCTGACTGGGAGAAGACTCCAAAGAAGATGCCTTGGAGTCCTCCCAGCACAGAGGTGGCTGGGGAAAGAGACGTCTGGGCCTTAACCTGTTGCCCCAGTACCTGACTCCAGAACAAGCAGAAGATATTGGATGGATGTCATGAAATCCATAAAATTCAAATTTGACCCCATTTTTTTTGGGTCCCAAATTTTATTTGAATTAGCTTGTTTCTCATTATGAATAAAATTTGGGTTCATGAGATTTACATGCACATCACATTGTATTTATTTTACAATTTACACACTGTTTCTATGGAACTGGGTTATAGAAGCTCAGCTATTTTTCAACCTGAAGGACCTCATTGCTATTTATTTACCCCACCAAGCTTTTTAAACAAAACTCAGATTTTCTAAACTACCTTTGAAATGCTTATTGCTATAATGATATTAAATATTTCACGTGTTTGTGTTCAATTCAAGGGGCGCATTCTCTGTGGTCAGGAGGTGTGTGAAGATCTCCTCAGGACAGGAGTTTGCTGCCAAAATCATCAACACCAAGAAGCTTTCTGCAAGAGGTAGGAAACACACATTTAAACACACTATACATGAGCTCAGATAACAACAAATCCCTGGTTGTCACAAAGCGTTACATGCTGATGAGCTCTGAAATGGGCTTCAGGCTCTGTGCACGAGGCATTCAATGTCAGCGACAGACAGACTCCTTTGCACTCGTGGTGTTCTGTTTTCCCTCCTTTTTCGTGTTATTCATATTCATCCTTTGTGTTTCTATGCAAATGTTAGTCACACACAACCTTGTTAGTGTGTGTGTTCGGTCTTGATTCAGGGCTCAGGCTGGTCTTGTCGTCCCAGGGACAGATCTCTTGAGAAGCCGACCCAGTTCTTTCACGTCCGTCACTGTAATTGTAGCCGCTGGCCTGGTTGCCTCAGGCTTGGGACACACACACACACACACACACACACACGTATTTATACTGCAGCTCACGAAGACACACTCAACAAACGTGCACACACAAGCACAGATGTGACCCAGCCTATTTGTTAATACTAACCAGTTGTGTCTTGCACCTCTAAGGTTTTCTATATTTCTCCCACTTTTTATAAAAAAATAAAAAAATAAAAAAAAACAGTTATTGTTATCAGACAACACAAGCATCTAAAACTGTACATGTAGAAGTGGAAATGTGCTTTAAGGCGCTTTATGCTCAATTTTTAAAAGTAGCTCAACTTGTTGAGATTTTTGTTGGAGTTAGACCAAGTTTAAGCCATGGCTTTTGACTTTTTCTTGCAGTATTTACCTCCATAATCCTAACGATATGCAAAATACTTAGACTCAACCTTATTTTTCATCCATATTAACACACATTGTACCAACATTCTGCTCTTTATAAAATGCTACACTGAGCCTTAAAGTGTTCAAATGACCATACATGTACTGGTAAATGATAAACAGTGTCCTCCTGTTTATCTGCCATCAATGTCACTTAATACCCCTGCCCATTTTTGTTTACATCCATGTAGTGATGTGTTCTTTCTGAACTTTTTCAAATTCTTTCCCATCTGGTGCTTTTAAATAATATTTTTTGCCCTTTTTAGATGCTTATCAGTAGAAACCATAATATTATTTTTCCTTATTCTTTCAAACTTCAGTTCTTTGTAACATTTTTCTAACATGAGATGCAAATAAAGATCATTAAACAAGAATATGGTGGAGCGCTCCTTCTGTGTCTTGCGTGAGTCTCGACATCAAACTGAGGCGTTCAAGTACCTGTGAGTCTGACCTGATGGATTGGGGCCTTGTTTCTAGTGACAAGGGCATGAAGAAGGAGGTGAAAGTCAAAGCTCTGTTTCCTGGTCCATTGTTGTACCAACCTTTATTCAATTCAATTTCAATTCAGTTTATTTATATAGCTCCAAGTTACAACAGAAGTTGTCTCAGGGCACTGAACAAAAACATTCACATACAATTTAAAAAAGCCAATTAGTAAAAGTTAACTATCTAAGGAAACCAGCAGATTGCGTTGAATCTTAATTTTGCCACAGTCTCCCATCCTGAGCAAGCACAAAAGCAACAGTGGAAAGGAAGAACTCCCTTTTAACAGGAAGAAACCTCCAGCAGAACCAGGCTCAGGACGAGCGGCCATCTACTTTGACCGGCTGGGTTTGAGAGGACAGGAAGGAGAGACAAACACAGAATGACAGGTCAAGGTGTACTTTCTATTGGAGGAAAGACAAAAACACTGTTAACAATATAAATAATCATAAATACAAACAGTAAGCAAGTAAAGAAAGCAGCAGAGTGAAGAAACGTGATCTATTTGTCCTCCAGCAGTCTAAGCCTATAGTAAAATAAAAAGGATAGCTCAGGAAACCCAAGCTGACCCCAACTATAGGATTTATCAAAAAGGAAAGTCTTTAGCCTAATTTTAAAACTGGACAATGTGTCAACCTCAAGGACAAAAACTGGAAGTTGGTTCCACAAGAGAGGAGCCTGAGAACTGAAAGATCTTCCTCCCATTCTGTTTTTGGAAACTCTAGGAACCACAAGTAAACCTGCAGCCTGAGAGCAAAGTGCTCTCTTGGGAAAATATGGAACAATAAGATCTGTAATATAAGATGGAGCTAGGATGTTGAGAGCTTTGTAGGTTAGAAGTAAGATTTTGAATTCAATACTGGATTTGACAGGGAGCCAATGAAGAGAAGCTAAAACTGGAGCAATATGATCTCTCCTACTAACTCTCACTAAAAGACTCTGGCAGCAGCATTTTGGATTAACAAGACTTTTTACAGAAGTTTTTGTACACCCAGACAATAACCAAAGCCTTTTAAACCATGTGGGCATGAGGTATTACCTGTAGTCACAATCAATAAAACATCATCCTGAATAGAAGCATCTGAAACCCCGATTAGAGATAGGGTGGGAGCTCTGTCATCCAAGGAGAGGTTGGAGCAGAGCCGCTGCTTTTCCTCATCAAAAGGAATCAGCTGAGGTAGTTCTGTCATCTGATTAAGACGCCTCCTAGGCACCTCCCTCTGCTCTGAAAGTTTACTGGACGTGATTCACAGCAAGACGACCCTGGGGAAGACCCAGAACTTGCCGGAGGGTTTATAAATCCTCTTACAGGCCTTGTGATTTTTTAGGTTGGGGAGTTGTTAAGGAGGGGGATGTCTTGGTTTCTGTCCTGGACTTGTTGTCTCTTCAAACTTGACCACCGATCAGTAGAAGGACATGGAAGGCCAATGTATGCTCTTTTGGTGTTGACTATCAAATTTGCACAAAACACAATTTAACCTCTTGCGTGCATTTCTATTATAATTATTCAGATTGTTTAAGAAGTACCTGAAGTCAAGATAAATATTTGTCAGGTTGTATTTTGAAATATAGACACTCTTGTGCTGATTAGAAACAGGAAACAAGTGAACTCAGATGTCAACACTTGAAGAGGAAAAACCAGAATCAACAAATGCCAAAGTTAAAAATCAAAATGCATCATATCTGTGGCTCAGTGCTTCATATTAAAAACTAGCTGTTCTGTGCCGGCTGACCTTGAATCTGTCAAGTATACCAAACATCTGTCATTTTTTTTGTCCTGCCATGAAGCAAAAATGGGAATTTGAAGTAGCCTCCATGCTGTGAGGTGGATAACTTGCAAAATTAGCAACATTGTTTTAATAAAGCCTCCCTGGCTCACCTTCAGTTTGTACAGAATGCTGCAGCAAGGCTGCTGACTAAAACTGACAGAAGAGCACACGACTCCTGTTCTTCCTCCCTGCACTGGCTTCCTGTGCACTTGAGGATTAAAGGTGCAGTCTGTAGTTTTTTGAACACGCTGGAACTTAGAAAAAATTTGAACCCGAGTTTAATTCGCTCGTGACAAATTCATTCATTTCCTCATTTCAGTCATGGAGTCAGCGGAGGAGGAAGCGATCACTTGACTTTTGGCAAAAAAACAAAAGAAAAGTCCAGATCAGGGATGAAGAAGGGGAATTATAATAATAATAATAATAATAATAATAATAATAATAATAATAATAATAATAATAATAATAATGAATTCAATTTATAATGCACTTTTCATTAATAAAAATCTCAAAGTGCTACAAAGTGTAACAAAGCAAAGATCAAAATAAAACAAGTGATAAAATCAAATAAAATCAATAATAATATCGACTAAGATCAAAGATAAAATCATGTGGATGCAGATTAGGCTTGCTTAAAAAATAAATAAAATAAAACAAGTGATAAAATCAAGTAAAATCAATAATGATATCAGCTAAGATCAAAGATAAAATCATGTGGAGGCAGAATAGGCTTGCTTAAAAAGAAAAGTCTTTATGCTGCTTTTAAAGTCAACCAGTGACTGTGGAGCTCTCAGGTCGTCAGGGAGGGAGTTCCACAGGCGGGGGGCAGCCACACAGAATGCTCGGTCTCCCATGGTCCTCAATTTGGTCCGAGGAATATGAAGGAAATTACTGTTCTGTGATCGTAGAGACCGGGTGGATGAATATGGTGCAAGAATGTCCTTTAGATAGTCAGGTGAAGTGCCGTGCAAGCATTGATGGGTAATGAGAGCAGTTTTGTACTGAATTCTGTAGGTGACAGGAAGCCAATGGAGGTTATGGAGAATGGGTGTAATATGTTCAAATTTACGAACTCTCAACAGAATCCTTGCTGCACTGTTTTGAATGTATTGAAGTTTCTGAAGGTTTTTGCCAGGGATACCAATAAACAGGGAGTTGCAGTAGTCGAGCCTGGAGGAGACAAAGGCATGGACGAGTTTCTCAGCATCAGGAAAAGTCAGAGATGGGCGAAGTCTGGAGATGTTTCGAAGATGGAAGAAGCAGGTTTTAAACAGATGCTTAATGTGATTTTCAAATGTAAGATGAGAGTCCATTTTTATTCCAAGATTTGTAACAGAGGTGGAGAGGGGGATGTCTTGACCAGAGAAGGAGATTGTTGTTAAAGTTGATGTTTGTATCTGGTGAGGGGTGCCAATCATTATGGCCTCAGTCTTAGAGCAGTTTAATTGAAGAAAGTTCAGATTCATGGTAAATGGTAAATGGAACTTATTTATATAGCGCTTTCCAGCCCCCTGTCAGGAGCCCCAAAGCGCTTTACAATACCAGCCATCCACCCATTCATTCAGACATTCATACACCGGTAGTGGTAGCCTGCCTTGCAAGGCGCCATCCAGACCTACCGGGAGCATCTCGGGGTTAAGTGTCTTGCCCAGGGACACAACGACACATGGTGGGCGGATGCGGGATTCGAACCTCCAACCTTCCGATCAGGGGTCGACTGCCATTACCACTACACCACGGCCGCCCTTCATCCATGCCCTTATTTCCTCCAGGCAGGTAGAGAGGGCAGTGAGTGAAGATGAAGATGGGGATGATGAGGATGCTCCAGTCCTGATGTAAAGCTGTGTATCGTCGGCATAGCAGTGAAAAGAAATGTTGAACTGATTAATAATTTGACCTAAAGGCAGCATGTAAAGGGAAAACAGCAGGGGCCCCAGAACTGACCCTTGAGGGACACCACAGGAGACACCGACTGTCTGGGAAGTGGCATTGCCAAGACTAACACATTCCAGCCTATCGGAGAGGAAAGATTTGAACCAGTCCAGGACAGTGTCACAGAGACCGACCTCCACATGAAGACGGTGGAGGAGGATTATGGTCCACAGTGTCGAAAGCTGCAGTGAGGTCAAGGAGGACAAGGATGGAGGGAGAACCAGTGTCAGCAGCCATGAGGACATCATTTGTAACTCTCAGCAATGCAGTCTCAGTACTGTGAGCTACTCTGAATCCAGACTGGAACTTCTCATACAGAGAGTGTTGCTGTAGGTGGTCCTGCAGCTGAGCAGCAACTGCTTTTTCCAGCACTTTAGACAGAAATGGGAGGTGGGAAATTGGGCGGTAATTAGAAAAAATGTCGGGATCCAAATTAGATTTTTTCAGAAGAGGCCTAATGATGGCAGTTTTTAGAGGCAGTGGAACATGACCAGATTGTAGAGACTGATTTATTATTTGTGTGATCAATGGGCTAATTGCAGAGTGATTGGATTTTATGAGAGACGAGGGGAAGGGATCCAGGGCGCAGGATGAAGGCTTCATTTTCTTGATGATGGCCTCCACCTCACTCTGAACAACTTCATCAAAGCTGCTCAGGGACCCAGGATGCAGACGGGTAGATGGTAAACGAAGATCAGGGAGGTTGTGGAGCTGAGATCTGATAGTGTCAACTTTGTTTTTAAATGATGAAAGGAACAGGTTGCATTTTTGAACAGATTCCTCAGGAGTTTGTTTAATGGGATTAAGCAGATGAGTTATTGTGGAGAAGAGCTGTTTAGAGTTACCAGGGCAGGTGTTGATGATGTTGGAATAATATTTGGAGCGTGCTTCTTTAAGAGAATAGGCGTACGCTTTCTGATGTTCTTTGTATGCCTGCTTATGTACAGAGAGACCAGATGATTTTACACGTCTCTCAATAGCACGGCCAGTTGCCTTCATCCTGCGCAGCTCATCAGTGTACCAAGGGGCTGAACGGGAGAAAGACACCAGTCTTGTCTTCAAGGGAGCATGTAGGTCCAGAAGCTCTTGGAGAGATCGGTTGTAGTGATCCACAGAGTCATTTGCAGATGAATGATTGACAGCGGCCAGGGCGTGAAGATCATCGGACAGAACATCAGGGGAAATGTTTTTAAAGTCCCGGAACTGGATAGGTCGTTTTGGGTTTGAAGCAGGCGAAGTTGAAGGCACTTCCAAGGAGATGACACGGTGGTCCGAGACACCCAGGTCATATATAGACAAGTTATTGATGAGTACAGTGTCTGTAATCACCAAATCCAGAGTGTGCCCCCTGTTGTGCGTAGGGGCGTCCACATGTTGGGTGAGATTGAGAGAGTCCAAAAGAGACTGAAAATCTGTTGCTAGAGGGGAAGAGGAATTGTCCATGTGGATATTTAAATCGCCAAGAAAAATTGTTTTCACAGGGGAGGTGCAGAAAAAAGTGAGGAGGTCATGCATCTCTGAGTTAAATGAAACATGCGGTTTGGGAGGTCTATAAATCAATATAACATTCATCAGGAGTGGTGCTTTGAGGTTGAAGGCCAAACTTTCAAAAGAGGAAAAGTCCTGAGAAGCCAGATGTGTCAATTTTAAATTATTGCGGTAGATTACAGCCAGACCACCACCGCGGCCAGTGCTGCGGGCTCTCTGCAGATAACTGTATCCAGAGGGACAGGCCTCATTTAGAGAACTGAACACATCTGGTTGATGCCAAGTCTCTGTAAGACACATGAGGTCCAAGTTCTTCTCCAGAATGTGATCGTGAATTAGACATGATTTGTTTGATAGTGACTGCACATTGAAAAGTTCTATTTTAATGCCAGTTGGTGTAGGAGCCTTTTGAACCGGTTTCAGCAGACTGAAGTCCACTCCACGTTTTCCTTGCCACTTTGTAAGCTGTGGACTACAAGGGACTACAGACACAGCGTTCTGATTACGTCGTCGAGGTGCGACAGTCCAGACAGTAGCAATCGAGTCAGAGCCCGTGTGCCTAAAATAGATGGTTTTCTTTCTAGAGCTTCTGTGGATGTAATGGGGTCCACGCAGAAGTCCCAGTTGTTTGATGGTGGAAATAGAAGGAGGAATGGAGCAGTTGTTAAGTCCAAGCAGCTGCGAAGCGGAGTATGTCAACATCGTGCTTGCCAAGCCGGGGGAAGCTAGCACGGAGCTAGCCACTAGCAGCAGACCCACGGCTCCGAAAGAAATAACCAAGAAGCAGTGAGAGGCAACTTGGTTGAGCATATTTTGAAGGGGAGCACAGAAGAGGATCCAGGACAGTCCAGACGACACAGGAGGTTGACAGGCAGCAGGTGAGCGGAACAATAATTGCAGCTACGTAGTTCTTGAAGCAAGTTCGTGCTGGAGTTTGACAGGAGGTTGACAGCCCAAATTCCGGTTAGGAAGTGCTAACTAAGCTGTCCGTAAAATCCTTATAAAAAAAACCACTGAACAAAATAAGTCCAGATAAATGTCTAAAAAATAGCAACAGTAAAATAACTATTTAGCGTGGAGAAGCGGCGACATCACGCCAGCGTGTCACATACAAAACAGTTCTGCATCACTTTGCAATACTTTGAACGAGAATGTGCGCGGCCGCTGCGGGCTGCGACAGGCGGGGGCGTGGGTTAGGGGCATGAGAAGTGAGAAACTCTGTTTTTATTGGCTGGTTAAAAACTCTGTTTTTATTGGCTGGTTAATGGCGGGTCACTGTGGGGTTTTAGAAATGCTTTTAGTAACACCTGGAGAAGCAAGGGGACTATAGTTTTTTTCAGAGATTACTTTGTCTAACATCAGTCTGTCAGGAGATAGTGACAGAGTGAAGAAATATGTTAAAAATATATTTTTAGAAAAACTACAGACTGCAGCTTTAACTTTAAAATATTGGTTTTAACTTTCAAGGCTATCCACGGCCAGGCTCCTGAATACATTCTTGACCTTTTGGATCATTTAACTCCATCTAGGACTCTGAGGTCTTTGAGTCAAATGCTGTTGTCTGTACCCCAAACCCATTTTAAAACCCATGGAGTCTGTGCTTTTCGGGCGGTGGCTCAGAGGCTCTGGAACGCCCTCCCTCTGTCCATACGCTGCACAGACTCCACATACTCTTATAAGAACCAACTAGACATTTTTATTAGGGATTGGGCCGATCCGATCCAGTATCGGTATCGGCTACCAGCATAATTTAAGTATTGGATATCGGATCCAACCTGCCGATATTTCCGATCCAGCTTCAAAGAGCACTTGTGTTGCATCACATTCTGTGACTGCCTTAACATTGTATGAATTAAATTCAATGAAGACTCTCTTGAGCCTTAGAACTGGAAACTCACCTACTTTAACATCACACAAGAGGCAGGTCTATACCAAACACATGTCCTCCTCACTCATGGTGCAGCTGGAAAAACTAAAAAACCGCTAAGCATGATGGGAAAGACAACAAAATCCACTCCCCTTAACCACTAAGGGAGTGGATTTTGTTGTCTTTCCCATAATGCTTAGCGGTTTTTTATTTCCCAGCTTTAGGTGCAGCTGGAAAACTAAAAAACCGCTAAGCATTATGGGAAAGACAAAAAAATCCACTCCCCTTAACCACTAAGGGAGTGGATTTTGTTGTCTTTCCCATAATGCTTAGCGGTTTTTTAGTTTTTCCAGCTGCACCATGAGTGAGGAGGACATGTGTGTGGTATAGACCTGCCTCTTGTGTGCTGTTAAAGTTTGTGAGTTTCCTGTTGTAAGGCTCAAGAGTGTCTTCATTAGGTGTATCTCACACAACGTTAAAATGAATAGTCTCAGTAAAAAAATTCCATAATCCAGATTCACTTACCTGAACAGTATCGGATCGGAAAAGTATCGGTATCGGACGATAACCAGTTTTTAAGTATCGGATCGGATCGGAAGTGAGAAATGTGGATCGGTGCATCCCTAATTTTTATACAGACAGGCTTTTGCTTACATTTTTTTTGTTTGCTTGTTTGTTTTGTTTTAATTGTCTTGCCTTTGTGAAGCACTTTATGATTTATATGTCTGTGAAAGGTGCTATAGAAATAAAGTTTAACTTACTTAAATGCCACGTCACACAGTTTATGTGAAACAAATTGTTGTGGGCTAAAATCAATTTTAGGGCTGTCTGTCTGAGCTCTGTTGTGGATTTTTTTTTGTCTTTTAATGATAAAAAAAACATTTTGTTGACATATTTTGGATTGTGCTTTAAATGAATTAACAGCCAACATGTGTGTGTTGTTAGGTTTTTAAATATAAATCTGTCTTCGTTGGATGCTCACACACAGTTCATCAGATTGTGGAAGGTGAAACTGAGGCAGACAGATTCCTTCAAGCAACCAAACCCCAGACTTCATGCTGGTTACGTAAAGTTCATGCTTTAATGAAGACAGAAATAGCACCCGTCTCATTTTAGCCTTTTAAGCTGTTTTATATTGTTAATAATCAAAAGCAGGAGACAATGAACTGAATTTCAGTTCTAATCTAAAATAATTACATTTTGTAATCCATGAACTTAATAATTAACTCCGCTGCTTATAAGACTGAGTTTGTTGCAGCTCCTCAGACAGAAGAAGTGCTTTGGATAAAAGATGAAACGTTTCAACAAAGAAGAATCTGTTCAGAGGACCTGACTTTTTTTTTTTTCATTCAACCTTAATTTAGTCAGGTAAATCTTATTGAGCTTCGAGGGCTCATTTACGAAAGCGACCTGCTACAAACTAAAACTTAACTTAACTTTGTTAGAGTTATCTGGATTATTGAGAATGAATCACGACATTGATACCTAATAATTTGCACATATGTTCTCGGCTGGTGTGCAATGTTTTATTTTTATTTTAAGGTCAACTTGATCAGAAACCGCATTAAAGCAACTCTTCTCCCTCTCTTTGCAACATTCTGCCTCCTATTTTATTCCCTCAGCCTCCAGGTAAACCCTTCTTGCTTTGCTCAGCCATTTTAACATTTTCTTTGCTCTTTTCCACATGATTGTTTTACAAGAACTAACATGTTTTTCAGCAACTCATTTTAGTGGATTTTTTCTTTCTTTCTGTACAACAGTCTTTTCCTGCATTCATGGGTCCGGGGTCTTAAAATGTGTTTTCTTTATTTTGTCTCCTGTCTTTAGCCTAAATATCCTCTTTCTTGTTCAAACGGCTCTTTTGCTCTTCCGTCCTGTCCTCCTGACCGTGTGCAGTGTTGGTAACGGACACCTCAGCAGATGGGCCTCTGTCTCACCCCTCGCATGGGCAGATTTTCTCAAAATACTAAAAATGATAATCTCACTTCCCATGCATGTGTGTCTGCACACACACACACACACCCACACTATCTAAATATGTGTGTGCTTCAGGGTTTATATACAGCTGGCTGGCATGCCAGATTTGGCCTTAGCCTCTTTCCACGATAAGCTCTAAAACAGCAAGTCTGATTCCTTTCTCTCTGGCAGGATCATGACCCTCCTACCCCTCTCCATGCTATGTGTTTGCATATGTAAGTGCGTGCTTGTCAGTTTATGTGATTGAAAGGGTTTAAGATAAGATTGGTGGTTGGAATGCAGGAAGATCAAAGCATTGTGTGCACACACTGAGGGTTTTGGTTTTTGCAGGCTTGCAAAATCCCACGTCTGCAATGGGCATTTCATTTAGAGCTGCAGATGAGTCAGTGAATGGAAGAAGCAGGTGAAAAAAACAGGGGAAAGGGACGTAAAGAACAGGAAGCATAGAAAAGGGGACAGATAGTCGGAGAGGGAGAAGATGACAAGTCGGTGCTTGGGATTTTGTGTTGCTGCAGTCAGACTGTTCCTCGCAGCAGTTGAATATATGTCCTCTTCATGCACGTGTCAGTGTTCTGTCACTACTGCTCTGCCTGATATCTGCTGTCACTTTCTGTTTGCTGGTGCTGTGTGTGTGTGTGCGTGTGTGCGTGCGTGCGTGCGTGCGTGTGTGTGCGTGCGTGTGCGTGCTGCCGTGCAGACGCCTGTGCATGTGTGTAAGCCATTGTCTGTTTGAATGTACTGTATTTGCCAAATCATCTTGAACAACCCCCCACCCCCCCCACACTTACACATATATATATACAGTATATATATATATATA
>JBBPBX010083694.1:0-15466 GCA_038048925.1 Garcialebias charrua
GCGACGTAATCTTCAAAAGTTGACTCCGGCACAGCTCCGTCATCCGGCAGAAATAGAAAAATTTCTAATTTTGACGGACTGCCGTCCGCTCTCCGCAGCTCGCCGCCGCCGTGCGGAGCCAGTGTAAATTCTGTCATTGATTATAATGGGTGCGTATTTGCTGCGGAGGTCGGACCGGAGCGGGGCGGAGCTGCAACGCGTGTAGTGTATTTTTGGCGTCAGACCATGAGAAACTAAATTATCTGGTCTGATGACACAAAGACTGAACTCTGTGGTGTGAATGTCAGATGTCATGTTTGGAGAAAACCAGGCCCCACTCATCACCAGAACACTACAATCCCTATAGTGAAGCATGGTGGTGGCAGCATCATGCTAGCAGAAACTGGCAGACTAGTCGGGATAGAGGGAAAGATAGATGAAGCAATGTGCAGACACATCATGAAATCACCTAAACCCTTTAAAGTCATTTTTTGTGTTAGTTTGTGCAAAACGGTTTGACTTTAAAGGCCTTAAGTTTTCCCATCATCCCTCTGCAGCTCCAGTTTTTTGAACGTGAAAACAAAACAGATGAGGGAGTGAATCAACTTACAGCTCATCTGGGCAGTTGATGGGCTGTGCTATCCTGTAACCGTCCTTCAGGTAAGCAGACATCTCAAAAGGGTCGACGTCGACGTAGGGGGTCTGCCCCAAAGTCATGAGTTCCCACAATGTCACTCCAAAGGCCCACTGTGAACACAACCCATAGAATGATGACATCATTGTTTATTAGTAACATTTTCTTAAAGTGGTACTCACACGAAGTCCTCAGCTTTTATCAGTTTTCATTTATAAGAATAAACAGTTAATTTATCGCTTGTGGACAAAATGACAACAGACAGGAAATAAAGATGTTGTTCATGTGTTGGCAAGTTTCCTGAGCAAACACAAAAGCTGCTGTAACTCAGCCAATTTTACAGACACTGAGCTAAAATTTGGTGTGGTAGTAGCTGAGAGTCAATCCTGACACATACTCACGTGAGAACTGAGTATTTTCTGGACTATAGGTCGCACCTTTATATAAGTCGCGTTGTCCAATTACAGTATTGTCAATAAATTGGAAAAATCCATAAACAGGTCGCACCTTTATATAAGTCGCATCTACGTCACCGCCAACGTAACGCGTCACCCACCGCTGACGTGATGCGTCACCGCTGAGACAACCCGGAAATGTGGTCCGAGTGTTTAGCTCTGCTGCAAATGTCTGCCACAGGAGCGCACAGCAAGGCTTTAAGATTAACACTTAAAAACAATTATTTGTTTGATAAAAATTATAGCAAATGTGTCCGAGCTGAACTTTTCCTTAATAAATGAACGTAATTGTGAAATGAGCTGGATTTAAAAATTTGTTTTGCTACGTCTGATGATACGTGTGCGCGCAGCGGGCGGAAACCCTGCATTTCGTTAAAATTTAACAACAGAAACGCCTAAAAAATATATCTGTTAGCTGACATTATTGTAAGAGTGTGTCTCAGTTTAACTTTTGTTAATAAATGCACTTTGACGGTTACAACAACATAAATAAAGTGGCTTTAAAATTACTACACGCTCACCCGCCCATGAAGATGAAAGAAACATATTTATTTTATGGTTTTTATTCAAACAAAGTGTTTATTTAAACCCTTCAAATTCCTCGTCCTCTGTGTCGCTTGCAAAAAGTTCAGCCAGAGAACGAGGAAGGTTTCCTATTGTTAAAGGTCCCTGGCCCTCCATCTCCTCCTCCTCACCGCTGTCTGAGTCCTCAGCAGCTCCAGCTGACGGTGGGAGGATGCCAGCCTTTCTGAAGCCAGCCACTACGGATCTGGTGCCTGCGCCCCTAGCGGCCAAAAGTGGTACTGCACCACTTTTGGCCAAAATGAAAAACGGTCATATCTGAGCCAAAAATGGGTCTAAAAACATGGGGAAAAATCCATAAATAGGTCTCACCTCTCTATAGGTCGCAGGGCATGCAAATTAGACAAAAAGGTACGACCTATAGTCCGGAAAATACGGTATACAAGATCTCTGTTTAATCTCAATGCTGCCTTTTAGCAAAATATTTCATGAACAGCTGGATGCATTTTCATTTAAACTCTGAGTAATCAATGGACGCACATCTACAACTCATCACCTTGTAGAGCCAACCCAGTTCAAAATGGCTGCAAAAGTTATCTTTTACGATAACTACGCTTCATCTTAAAAGTTAAAGTGAAAACTTATTTTTAATTCAAATGTGTTTTTTAATCAAACAAAAAAAAGCCAGCTTTTGATGGCATAACATTGTTTTACAAACAACACAGAACGCTCTACAACAGTTTTGTTGTTATAAGACAAAAAGAAGGAGAAATAATGTCCAAGAGGGACTGGAACCACAAGAGGGGCTTTCAAGGGTAAACAGCTGCTGCTCCCACATCAGTGCCGAGGACACCGCAATCATTTCCAACAAGTTCTAAACATGCCGGCAGTACCTCTCTCATCACATCCAGTTTGAAATCTGATGCACGTAAACTGCAGCCATCAGGGTCCGGTGTGTTTATGTGTGCAATGCTGATGCACAATTTCCCTCAAGCCTAATTGTCTGTTTACGGTGGGCCTGTTAGCTGTTAGTACCAGGGAGCAGCATGACCATAAGAGGAATGTTGAGGACTGAGGAGTGGGGGGGTTGTCATGTTTGGCTGATGTCGGGGCAAGAGTCTCTAAGGATGTATTAGGCTTAATGAAAGTCTGTCGCACCCACTCTGGTATCTGCACAGGAAAGAACCAGCAGCACATGATACTTTTTATTACACCTCCCATTCCTTTGAAATCACAACCAAGAATCTAAAAATGGCTTGAAGGCAATTACCGGTAGTATAATTTCCTGGATCGCCCTCTTAAAAATAAATGATCTCGAGTGACAGGAAATGCTATATCTGTTGCTGTATTTCTCACCACATCACTTGCACTGGAGAAGTCCTTGTTGAGCAAGCTTTCCAGGGCCATCCAGCGGACAGAACGGTTCTCGTTATCCCCCAGACAGTGGTAGTCCATAGGAAACAGATCTCGAGCGAGGGCATTGTCCGTAATCTTCACCTGCATGTTGTCATCAATGCTGCCAGAAAGGGGACAAGAGAGAGAAAAGGTGGGCTAATTATGTCAACAACTGAATTCCAAAAGAAGAAATGCTGTGCCAGAGACTTACACACAGTTCCGGGTGGCGAGATCTTTGTGGATGACTTCCCTGCGAGCCAGGTAGCTCATTCCACAAGCAATTTGGATGGCCATGTAAACAAGGTCCTGCTGAGAGACGGCCTGAGAGGAAATGAGAGTGTCAGAGTAAAAAAATGAGCAGAGGAAAGAGACACATGAAAAACAAAACAGAAAAGGAAGTTTGGAGCTAAACTGATGTGACTTTGCTGTGGTGAAATGTGTAATCAGTGTCCAAGCTCTAGTTTCCTTTGAACTGGGTCAAAGATGGGAGTAAACGCACACAAAGTCTAATTCTTTCTTTACATTTGACAGTAAAACTGATGAGCTAAAATATCTGCTCAAGCCAACAGGAACTGTCTGAAAAAAGGTCATTTCAAACAGCATCTTATGATTTCAAGTAGCATGGCTCCTCTGCTTAGCATTGTTACCAATTCCCGTAAAATTAAGTACAAATGTAAAAGTCTCCTTTAAAAACAAACACCTGTAGTCTCCCTTACCAATGGATGGTGATCCTTTCACAATGTTACAAAAGAGGGTCTTTGCAGGTGCTTGGCAAAGTCTCAGTGGCATCTTAGGAACACAGTTCACATAACGCATGAGCCTGACCACAGTATGTTTGAGCATGACCTAAACATTGGTGCAAGGTTGTGATTTATCATCACTGTGGCAGCGTGTCTGGATCCTGGGTGGAAGTGAAATAACAACATGGGGTCTGCATGCAGTGGAATGATTTTGCTGTTGATAGTTTGAAGCATGAAAGGCCAAAGTGGCCTCATGTCTAATAATATGGTATGCTCAGCTGTCCTTCATTCATCTTTTAGATACTTGTTCACATCAAGATTGTAAATGGACTGTACTTATACTGTATAGTGCTTTTCTATCTGGGAAGGATACACAAAGCGCTTTACACCACATTCTGTGCCCTCATTCACCCATTCACACAGCACTTTACTACATTTATACAAAGATTAATCAGAGCTTTATCACATTCATACACCCATGGGACACACATCAAAGGCAATGAGGGGTTCAGTGTCTTGCCCAAGGATACTTCAGCATGTGACTGCTGTTGGAATTGAACCCCCAACTCTTGCATTGGAGGACGACTGCTCTAACCACTCAGCCACAGCCACTGGCTGCAGCAGGTCTACTACACGAGGAAGGAAGAACTAATATGATCAGGGGTCTGAAAAGACCTGGAGGAATACACATCCTCAGTTCTGGGGTACATTAGTAAATGTGCTGATGATGTCACCAACATCAGATATGTTAAGAGTTACCCGAATAGGAAGCCTTGGCTGAATGCAGAGGTTTGCACCCTGCTGGAAGCCAGGAACACTGCCTTCAGGTCTGGAAACTCACAGGAGCTGAGAAGGACAAGGAAAGAGCTGGTTGCTGGTATTAGGAGGTTCAAGGCTCCATATGCACAGAGGATCCAGGGTCAATTCACCTCACAAGACCCATGGAGCATGTGGAGGGGCATTAAGTGTATAACAGATTATAAAGGCAGAAGTGAACAATGCCCTAGAGACCCATCACTGCCTGATGCCCTCAACAAGTTCTATGCATACTTTGAAGACACCCAGCACCAGACTCACCTCACCACCGGAAGAAGACCTTCTCAGTATGACCTTAGCCGAAGTGAGGAGAAATTCAGGAGGATTAACCCTCACAAAGCAACTGGCTCATAACATTCCCAGAAAGATGCTGAAAGAATGTGCCGATCAGCTCTGCGAGGTGCTGGCCGACATTTTTAATTCCTCACTTACCCTGGCAACAGTTCCCAACTGCCTGAAGACCGCCACCATCATCCCAGTCCCAAAAAAGCTCTACAGTGACTGGTCTGAATAACTATCGGCCAGTGGCCCTCACCCCGATAGTCGTTAAATGCTTCGAAAAACTGGTCATGAATCATATCAAAACAACTATCAACATCAACGAGGACCCTCACCAGTACACATACCGCGAGAACCTATCAACAGAAGACGCCATCTCCTCTGTGGTCCACACTGCTATCACCCACCTGGCGCAGAAAGACCCTTACGTCTTTAAACTTCATGTCTGCCTTCAATACCATGATCCCCCAAACCGTGAACAAACTACACACACTAGGACTAGGCGCCTCCAATTGCAACTGGGTCCTAGACTTCTTAACAGATTGCAGTCAGTGAGGATCTACAACTTCTCCTCCTCCACCATAACCCTCAGCACTGGCTCTCCTCAAGGGTGTGTGCTGAGCCCTCTCTTGTTCACTCTGCTCACATATGATTGTACAGCCACACATCCAGGCTGTCACATTGTAAAGTTTGCAGATGATACAGCGGTGGTGGGATGCATCACAAACAATGAGTCCAGCTACAGGTAGAAGGTGGAACAACTGGAGAACTGGTGCAGGAAGAACAACCTTCACATCAATGTGAAGAAGACAAAGGAGATGATCGTGGACTTCAGAAGGAAATAACACACCTACCGATCTGCGGTGGAAGTGGTCTCCAGCTACAAGTACTTGGGTGTGCACCTGAATGACAACCTCAGCTGGAGCAACAACACCACCAACCTGATCAAGAAAGGTCAGTCCTCACCTCGTTCTACAGGTGTGCAGTGGAGAGCATCCTGTGCTCCAGCATCAACGTGTGGCATGGAGGCTGCACAGCTGCAGAAAGAAAAGCTTTGCAGAGAGTGGTGAAGGCTGCACAGAAGATGTTGGAGTCAGTCTCCTCACCATCACAGACATCTACACCTCCAGATGCAGGAAGAGGGCCACCTGCATCATGAAGGATCCCACTCACCCAGCACACACACTTTTTGCCCCACTCCCCTCAGGCAGGAGGTTGAGGAGCATTAATTGTAGAACAACTAGACTGAGGAACAGCTTCTACCCTGAGGCTGTTAGACTCATGAATATCTAACCAGAATAATCACTGTGAAAAAAACAATCACATCATGTTGCTGCTGATCAGTTTCATTTACAAACCAGATTCCAAAAAAGTTGGGACACTAAACAAATTGTGAATAAAAACTGAATGCAATGATGTGGAGATGGCAAAAGTCAATATTTTATTCGTAATAGAACATAGATGACAGACCCAAAGTTTAATCTGAGTAAATGTAGCATTTTAAAGGAAAAATATGTTGATTCAAAATTTCACAGTATCAACAAATCCCAAAAAAGTTGGGACAAGTAGCAATAAGTGGCTGGAAAAAGGAAATTGGGCGTATTTTTTTCATTCATTCATTCAACCTTTATTTAGCCTCATTGAGCCATGGGGACTAATTTACAAGAGGGACCTGTCTCACTCACACCCAGGGTCAATTTAGAGTTACCAATCAGACTAACATGCATGTTTTTGGACTGTGGGAGGAAACCGGAGCACCCGGAGAAAACCCACGCATGCACGGAGAGAACATGCAAACTCCACCCAGAAAGGCCCCCGGACCGGGATTTGAACCAGGGACCTGCTCGCTGAGAGGCAGCAGCTCTACCAGTTGTGCCACTGTGCTGCCAGTATAACGAACAGCTGGAAGACCAATTAACACTAATTAGGTCAATTGACAACATGATTGGGTATAAAAAGAGCTTCTCAGAGTGTCAGTGTCTCTCAGAAGCCAAGATGGTAAGAGGATCACCAATTCCACCATTGTTGCGCAGAAAGATAGTGCAGCAATACCAGAATGGTGTTACCCAGCGTAAAATAGAAAAGACTTTTAAGTTATCATCATCAACCGTGCATAACATCATCAAAAGATTCAGAGAATCTGGACAATCGCAAGGATAGCCCAAGTTGTTATCAACGCTCCGTTCAGAAGCCTGCATCACTGATGGTATGGGGTTGCATGAGCGCTTGTGGCATGGGCAGCTTGCATGTCTGGAAAGGCACCATTAATGCAGAGAACTATGTTCAGGTTCTAGAACAACATATGCTCCATCTAGACGTCATCTCTTTCAGGGAAGACCCTGCATTTTTCAACAAGATAATGCCAGACCACATTCTGCAGCAATCACAACATCATCAAAGTCAAAGTCAAAGTCAAAGTCAACTTTATTCTCAGATCTGCAATATGTACAGTGCAGGACATACACAGGACCGAAATTGCGTTTCTCTCAGTCCCTCGGTGCAACAGTAAACATCTAAACATTGAAACACTGAAACATATAATAATAGACATAAGCATAAAAATAGTAAAACTAACACTGTCCTGAGTTTTTTTTTTTTTTTTGCATAGTGGTATAAAAAAAGAGTATAAAAAGTATAACTAAAATAAACTAAAGGTTTCTAGCATTGACATTTGCAAAGTGGCAAAGCAGCGTATGAGTCAATGTACACAGTATATGTATGAGGTAGTAGTTGATGTTGTTGTAGAGGCAAAAAGTGGCATATGCAGTAAGGCACATTGGGCATCCCTAAATAAGACCGTTCAGAGCACACTGTATATGTACCAGCAGTGGTGTAGATATTAAAGTAGTGTAAATAAAAATCATGGCTACGTAGGAGAAGGAATGGCCAGCCTGCAGTCCAGATGTTTCACCTATAGAGAACATTTGGTGCATCATAAAGAGGAAGGTGCAACAAAGAAGGCCCAAGACGATTGAACAGTTAGAGGCCTGTATTAGACATGAATGGGAGAGCATTCCTATTTCTAAACTTGAGAAACTGGTCTCCTCTGTCCCCAGACGTCTGTTGAGTGTTGTAAGAAGAAGGGGGGATGCCACACAGTGGTAAAAATGGACTTGTCCCAACTTTTTGGGATTTGTTGACGCCATGAAATTTTGAAACATCTTTTCCCTTAAAATGATACATTCTCTCAGTTTAAACTTTTGATCTGTGATTTGTGTTCTATTCTGAATAAAATATTAGATGTTGGCACCTCCACATCATTGCGTTCAGTTTTTATCCACAATCTGTTTAGTGTCCCAACTTTTTTGGAATCCAGTTTGTAGCTGCTGATCTGTTTCATGTTACTGTGCTCATTCATACTCATCTGCTCACACAAACTCATCTTCGTGCTGCTGAAAACTTCTCGGATGAGAAGCGAAACATCTTCTGTTACAAATAAATGGTAAATGGAGCTTACTTATACAGTATAGTGCTTTCCAGCCCCCTATGAGGGGCCCCAAAGCGCTTCACAGTACCAGCCATCCACCCATTCATACACACATTCATACACCGGTAGCGGTAGACTGCCATGCAAGGCGCTGCCAGTTCTACCAGGAGCAACTCGGGGTTAAGTGTCTTGCCCAGGGACACAACGAGGTATGCAGTGACCGGGGATCAAACCCGGGACCTTCCGGTACTGAGCCGGCTGCCCAGCCTCTACACCAGGGGTGCTCACACTTTTTCAGCATGCGAGCTACTTATAAAACAACCAAGTCAAAAAGATCTACCAAATACAAAAATGCAAAACATATAATTATCTTCAAATGTATTAAGGATTATTTTTATGTACAATGTATGTTGATGTACCTTGCATAACTGAATAAGCCAATATTGCACAACACATGTAAAAAAATCAGGGGTCACCAACGTGGTGCCTGCGGGCACCTGGTCACCCGCAGGGACCAAATGGGTTGGTGGTGACAGCAATATAGATTTTTCAAATTTATTTTAAAAAAGATGGTAGAAACTGATCCCCACCCCCCTTCTTTATAATAATCTGGTCTTAATAAATGTTAAAAAATCATTAGATATTTTTTACTTTATAATGTAATCTCTAAAAGCCCCCTCCAGCAAATCTAAAGTGGTCCACAGGCCACCAGTTGATAACCACAGTTGTAGCAGGTTGTTATGGCTCCAGACACGTTTAATTTAGTGAAGGAAGGCATAAAAATGGCTCTTTTGGTACGGAGAGATTTAATGTATACAGCGGTGCTTCTACATTTATTTTACACTGTCCCTGAAAGCACAGCAAAAGTGTGTTATGCAAACGCGCGCGCTGCGGGACAGGGAAACGTGCAGAGAACAGAGAGTAGTCAAGGAGGTTATGCTGTATGAAAAGTGTCTCGTATGATTTGAATAATAAAGCCACGTCAACTCCCAAACAGTATGTTTCTTAAGCGTGCAGAGAAACATCACAGCGTCACTCACCCGGGACGAGGCTTCGGTGGCGGCGTTTCGCATTTGAACTGTCCGAACTAGGATTTTAGTTCCTCCACCTCTCTCTTTCTCAGCTGGCTTTTCGGTGGGAAGTCGATGTCGTATTTTCCATGAACAGTCCGAAATCTGATTGTTTTCGCTTGCGTTTCGCCTTCGCGCCATTGTTTTTAGAAGCTGCATGAGCAATGACCTAAAGCTCTCATCTGATTGGTTGCCGTGTATGTCAATCAAGTGACAGGATGTTTGATAGGCTAAAACTTAAGATTCAGTTGTCATCTGATTGGTTGCCCTGTATGTCAAAGTAACGGGATGCTTGATTGGCTGACAAATTTTTAATGTCACGCTGCGAAAAAAAAAAAAAAAACTCAGCTGCGGATCGACCAGTAATGCCTCCGCGATCGACCGGTCGATCGCGATCGACGTAATGAGCAGGTCTGCTCTACACCATCTCGGCCCCATAAATAACGTTTTTTTGTTTGTTATTATTATAGAAATAAGGGGTAGGTAAAATAAGATTATTTTCTTCACCCTGTCTCCTTTCATTTTATGTTTTTTTCTATTTTCATTATATTGTTATAATGTAAAAATGTTTTTTTCTTTACAAAATGTAAAATGAAAAAAAAAAAAAAAAAGTCCAGTTGTTTTTGTCTTGAACTTTTTTGAATGTTTGGCATATTGTTTTCATGCTATTAGTACTTAGCATATTTTTATTAACATATTTCTTAGTCCATATCTTAGATGTTATTAGGGATGGGGCCGATCCGGTATCGGCCTCCGATACCAGCATAATTTACGTCTTGGATTTTCGATCCAACCTACCAAAATTTTCCGATCCATGATGCAAGTTTGCTTCAAGCTATGGAATGGATTTCCTGAATGGAGGCGTAATGGAGAGTAACAAGACCCGTCTCACATTCCGGAAATCCATTTCATAATTTGCAGCCAGCTACAGCGTGAGGATTGAGTGAGTAGCATCTTAGCTAATAGCTAGCCAACTTTTCATCATAACATGTTTGCTGTGTGGAAGTATTTTACACTCGACATCGCAAGACAGCAACGTTCAATGTCTGCAGAGCCATAGCGCCACATTAAACCGCGGTCAAGTTAGTTTTACGTTGGACAGTCGAGCTCTGTGGCTTCAGCGGGACACCACTCTCGCTGAACCAAAACACAGGCATCCCGACCCGGCCAGCCGCGTCTCCGTCTTGGTGGAAGGACAGGCTGAGAGCGGCTGTCCGAAATCAGAGCGCCCGCCCCGGATTGAACAAGAAAAACACACCGCTGAAGCCACGGAGCTCAAATGTTTACCGAGAAGTTGCTAAACTTCATCGTAAGATATCCTTCATTTTCTATAATTACGATGAAGTTTAGCAACTTCTCGGTAAACATTTGAGCTCAGCGGTGTGTTTTTCTTGTTCAATCTGGGACGGGCGCTCTGATTTTGGTCAGCCGCTCTCAGCCTGTCCCTCCGAGACGGGGACGCGGCTGGCCGGGTCGCGATGCTTGTGTTTCGGTTCAGCGAGTTCGGTTGTGAGTTGTGTTTCGGTTCACCCTCCATCCTCCATCCAGTTTCTATAAAAAAGAAACTGTTCAGATGACCCGACTGAGAATTATTGGCTTTGGTACCTGGAATATTGAGCATGCACTTTCTTGCCATAAAATTCTCAACTGTGTCAATATTAAGTTTTAACTTTAAACAACAACTTTAAAATTTACAGCATTGAAATTCATAGAGTTAATTAAATAAAACTTTTGGGTGTCGTTATTGATGAGAAGCTGACATGGAAATCTCATGTAAATTACTTAAGAATAAAAATAACTAAATCAATTACATTACTGTATAAAGTAAAATAGTTTTTGAATGACAAAGTTTTGAATATATTGTATAATGTAATGATTGTTCCATATTTAATCTATTGTATTGAAGTTTAGGGAAAAGCATGCAAAACTATTACAAACTATTTTTATTTTACAAAAAAGAGCTATAAGAATTATTAGTAGGAAGTGCTATGGTCACCCAACAAATATATTATTTCATCAATTGATATTATTAAAATTTTATGATTTGGTTGAACATAGTATTTTACAAGTCATGTATAAAACTCATAAAAATATTACCCCCAAATATTCAGTTAAAATTTGTTAAAAAAGATAGTCATTATAACCTGAAGGGAATGTAAATGTTTGTAAAACCTTCATTTATAAATAAAGGTTGAATGAAAATTTAGGTTGAATGAAAATTTAGAACTAGTCTGAAGGAGCTGTGTTGTAATTCAGGGAACAGGATTGTGGAGTTGACTTGATATCATTATAAACATTTCCAAAACAATTTATATGTTTTAAAAGATGATTAAGTTAAAGTTGTTGGGAAGGTATAGTGCAGGTGAAGGATACCTGAAGTTGTTTTGTTTTCAGTTTGGAGATTGTTCAAGTGAAGGTTGTTGTTTGTAGTTATTTTGTATTTTTTTAAATAAGGGGCAGACTATTTTTTCTTTCTGCACCTTTTCATTCAGTGTTTTTTTTTATTTCTGATGAAATTTGTTTTATTTTGAATAAATGAATTAAAACAAAACATGCAGCGCTGGGGCTGTTGTTTCAGTACGTCGTAGTTTCAGGGACACGTTGGCTCAAACTTTATTGTGCTTCATCTTCTGACTCTCATCATATTCTATCGAGTGGAAACTCTTCAGATTAAACAAGTTAGATGTTCCCACCGCTAGCTAGAACGACTCCGTCACGTTTTGCAGCATAAAGAGACAGAGTAGGACCTCGCTGCAGAAGAGACCTGCAGTTTAACAGATCTTAGAAAGCCGAACCACTTCCACACCGGCAAATTAGTCTTTCCTCTCTTATCAGTGATGTCATCTGCTTTCTCTTCGCTTGTGAAACATTGTTAAGTCGCATTCTGACAGTCATGGTCACTCGTTTTGAAGCGAAAACTTAACGCGCGTTGGAGATTAGCTTAGCTTAGCCTGCTACCGCTAACGCCTTCTGGACTCGAGCTCTGTGTTACTTCTACGTCACCACGCACTTACGTAGTTGTGTCGCATCTTTTTTTTGTTCGGGTTGAAACTGAAGCAGCCGCTTCAACCCGAACAGAAAAAGAAAAGAATCAGTGAAACGCTGAAATCCTATCGAAATATCGAAAATAAATTAAATTAAAATTAAATTCATAAAATCGTTCTTGAATAAAAGTATATCGCGAGATATATCTATATCGAATTATTGTCCAGCACTAATATATGTGTACACATTGTACTTGAGAGGAGATTATTATAGCCTCATATAAAATCAATGATGATGATGAGGATATCGGAACTGGATCGGTATCGGCCGATATCCAGATTTAAGTATCGGGATCGGATCGGAAGTAAGAAAATGTGGATCGGTGCATCCCTAGATGTTATTACTGTTTCTTTTACATTTTATTGTTGGATGTAACTGGGACCCTATGTACATAATCTCGTTCCACCACATGTGGTGCGAATGACAATAAAGAAACTCTTGAGTCTGAAATATGTTTCCTTCTACACAGAACAAATCATTCTAAAGAGACTAATCAGAGCTTTTTGGATCACATTCATAAACCGATGGGACACATCGGAGGCAATGAGGGGTTCAGTGTCTTGCCCAGGGACACTTCAGCATGTGACTGCTGGTGTATTCAAACCCCCAACTCTTGCATTGGAGGATGACTGCTCTAACCACTCAGCCACAGCTGCCCATAAATCACAAAAAAGTTAAATCATGTCATCTGAACAGATTCTTTGGAAGAAACGTTTCATCTTTCATCCAGAAGACTTCATTAGTCTGAGGCCTGCCACCAAGGTCCGTCATTTTATAAATAGCACCTTATTGGTGTGTTTCAAGCCAGTCTGCTGTGGAATTCCCAGAAATTGGATTTACATGTGTAAAAAGGGACCATCTGTCCAAAACAATCAATCATCAGTGAATGACAATCAAATGTTTTAGGCCTGATGGCCAACTTGCTATTCCACAGAGGGCTGGCTTGAAACACATCAGTGAGGTGCTATTTATACTGTATGTCGGACATTGGTGGCAGGCCTCAGACTGATGAAGTCTTTCAGATGAACAAAGAAACGTTTCTCCTCAAAAAATAATCTGTCCAAACGACATGATTTAACTTTTTTGTGGATTAAGGAAAAAAACGTAACGCAGACAGGAGCAATACTCGCAGCAATAGTCAATGGTATGGTGTGATCTACTAGTGCATACAGTAGCTGCATCTTGACCAGTCGGAGACGTGGTATATGGTAATACGGTCATGGAAACATGCTCTTGATTTATGGAGCATGATGAAGATGCAGGGGAGCATCTAATGCAGAAAATATTAGGAACAACCTACAGTATTGGGTGAGCATTTAAAGTGCAGCAGCATCATGGTTACCTTCACAATGAAGATGGTTTCACTGGTTGTGTAGGCCGTGGAGAGCTGGACATTTGAAAATGCTGCAGGACTACAAGTTTTTACTCAACAGCTGCTAGGATCACAGCGTTATATGACTGTAATGTACAATCTTATATAATGCAGAGAAGCTGCACCTCAAAGACTTTAGCAGGTTACTTGCTTTGTGGTGGGAACTGCTGAGACAATAGCTTGGCCAGCAGGTGTGTTACAGAAAAGACCCCGACTGTTAACAATGTGATTCACTCACACTGTGTTCGTATAACGTACATAAACATCCTGTACAGACAAGAATACAGCACCATCTTTACAAATCTCTTCAAATCGCAGCGCCACATAACCATTATTTTTTTTTTGCATCTAATAGCTCAGATGTTGGCTTAAACGCACCATTATCAGCTGCAATAGACCTTGAATAAATTGCAACAAATAAAGGTGTGATTTTAGTCACCTATAAATTATACAGTTTTAAAATGTTAGTTCTTTCTTTGTGTTCAAGCTCCAGATTACACCTCTGACCTTTTAGATCTCCTGACCCATCATCACAAAGACCGTGAGGTCAAAGGCTTCCCACAGACTCGATTCAAGACCAGAGGAAACAGATATTTTAAAGGAGTGACACCCAGGAAGTGGAACATGCAGCTGAAGTCTAATTTATTTTGTTTTTAAATAAGAAATGGGCCGTGTGTCGACAGTTTTAGTCTTTCTGTTGTACACTTGCCACTGAAAAGCTGTTTGTGTTTGTTTTCCTGTGAAAGGTGCTCTATAAACAAAATGTACCCGAGGTAAGTGTGGCTGATATCAAACTGTTAAAATCCTTGTGAACATGATTATCAAAAGAATGAGAAAAAGATCCACACGCTTCTCTTTCTCTCCTTACAGTCACACTGTCATCTTACCTGAAACTGATACAGATTTATTGCTCAATGTTCATATCAGCTGCACAACTTAATGACTTTTTAAAGTCTCTGTGACTGCCAGAGGTGCAATGGAAAACAGACAGAGGGGCTTTTGTTGAACGCAAAGGGAAGGCAAGCTTCATCTTGTGATTGTGAAATATTTGCAAAATCAGTATTTTAGAGCTGTCTTGGTTGATGTGCACTGCACCTTTGACAAACAGATCAGACTCCACAGGTTAACCTGCACAAAAGTCCGATTGTGTTTTACAGACAGAAAAGCTTTGCCTGAAGCACCGACTCTATGGTTGTATAAACTGTCTGATAATTACATTTTGAACTGTTCTTACTGCACATGCCACTTTGTGATGATTACCACTAAAAACAACACAACACTTGGACTAACCTGAATCTACTGTAATTAGGGGGATTATTGTAAAAGCTTCAAAGATGTCTTAGTGTGGTGAACTTAGATTTATCTTTTTTTTTTTTTTCAATAGCCGACAGCTCTGGCAAATAAATTCAGAGTCTAAACTTCACCTGAGGGTTGTTAGCTTCGGCTAGCTTGCACTGGCGCAGGAAGAGTTTGAGATTCCCCCAGGCCATGAAGGGCAGGAGCACCATGGGTTTCTCTCCATCTTCTATGCACACGTGACTTATAGGCAGCAGATTTCTAAAGAAAAAGAAGACGAAAATGATAGGTACATACGATGTCACATTATTTACTGTGAAGAAATGGAGAAGGATTCTAGGATGACAGCAGGACAAAAGATTCATTCAGACCACAGAAGATGAAGTGTCGACTGATATTATCGATGTTTTGACCTCCAAGTCAAAAGGAAGGAGTG
>JBBPBX010083695.1:5300-15466 GCA_038048925.1 Garcialebias charrua
TAGATAGATAGATAGATAGATAGATAGATAGATAGATAGATAGATAGATAGATAGATAGATAGATAGATAGATAGATAGATAGATAGATAGATAGATAGATAGATAGATAGATACTGTATGTACTTATTGAAAGAAAGCCAAACAGTACAATAAAATGCAGTATACAGTAATGTAATAACAGCTGCCAGGGGGTTGCAAACATTGAGACAATACTTTACAATAACATATTACATAAACACATTAAAGAGAGCACATAAGGTGCAAGTTTTAATGGCCTTCGTATTGGTGAAATATTTATTAGTTTTCATATATTGCTCGACCTCATTTTCAAAAATGGAGATAAGCAGTTTTTGATTAGTGTAACAACATTTCGGTTGGTAAATTCCAAATCCTTTTCCAGTTAAAGTTATTAATAAAGGTGTTCCAATAAGGTACCACATATGGAGTTGACACAACATCTTTCTGAAATAGTAAGCGTACGACGGTTGCTGTTATGGGTTGAAGAGAAGCAGATTTGACCAATTTCAAGTTGGATCAATGGTGTTGGATTCTGTCCTGCTGTACTTCTAAGTAAAATACTTTGTAATTACTCCAGTAGGGATTGCATTTATTACAATATTAAATATGTTAATAGGGATCATGATGTTATATTTTTTGACAAATTCTTGATATGACATTAATGATCCATCAGGGTTGAGCAACTGATGAGCTAAAACTATGCTGTAAGTAAACTAATTAGGGTAAAATAAAGATTTTTTTTATGCAAGATATCTTTATTGTTCTAAATATAATATCCGTGTGGAGAGAAATTATGCTTGTAAATCAATGACCAAAAGAGAAGCATCAAACTGGATAGTTTGAGGGGACTTTTTCAACATGATCAGAGAGTCAGAATTTCTTTATTGTCGATCGCACCATATGTGGTACACGTGGTGGAATGAGAGTACACATGGTCCCAGTTACATCCAACAATAAAATGTAAAAAACAACAACAACAACAGTAATAAGATTTAAGATATGAACTAAGAAAAACATCAACTAAATATACACTAAGCACTAATAGCATAAAAACAATACTATATATAGCTACTATATAAGCTACTGTTTTTGCCATCTTATTTTAATTTGTAAAAAAATATATATCTGTATGCCTCTTTTATGATTGTCTGTTGTCCACTGTTGTCATCAGTCTTTGTTGAAATCAGGTCCCTCTTGTAAATGAGCCCTCGATGCTCAATGGGATTAAACTGTATAAATAAAGGTTGAATGAAAATCACACTATATTATAATATTACTAATACTATATTATATACTAATAATACTATATTCAACCTTTATTTAGGCAGGTTAATCTCATTGAGCCTCGAGGACTCATTTACAAGAGAGACCTGTCTACAAACAAAGAATGATGACAACAGCAACAGTATATTTTCCTTGAACAATCAACAATAGACAAATATAAGAGAGAAATACAGATTTTTTTAAACAAGTTAAAACAAAGATATCAAAGTAGCAAAACAGACAGATTATAAGGTAAATGTAGAAAACTAAAAACAGGAACATGTCTGCATTGGCCAGGATTCCAACAGATTCTTAAAGCCATTTAGAAAAGTCAAGGTCGAGATCTTCAGATCTTTTTGTAAGATATTCCAGGAAACAGGAGCAGAGTAGGAAAAGGCCCTTTTGCCAAGTTCAGTCCACACTGACAGAACACTGCAGGTAATCATGTCCTGAGCGTGCACGCTGTAGCTGCACTCACACAGAGACATGTAGGAGGAGATGTATGAAGGCAGCAAACCAAGAAGTGATTTAAAGATGAAAATGTACCAGTGGAAGAGTCTGCGTGAAGTTAATGATGTCCAGTTAACCAGTGAATACTGGGTGCAGTGGTGGGTACGATAATCACAACCAGTTATGAATCTATAGTGCACCATGATAGACAACATCCAACATCTGCAGGGTGCTTGTAGGAGCGTTCATGTAGATAATGTCATATTATACTACTAATAGTAGGTCCTTTTCTATTGCCGGTTGAGATTAGTCACGTGAGGTATTGAACGCTCTTCATGTACGTCATCAGCAAGGGACTATTTAAGGCGTAGTTAAGAGACAGCTGAGTGAGATTGGAGTGGATGAAGTCTGTATGTATCCGATGGCATGAAATAAACCTCCTGAACTTGAAGCTGGATCTCCGTTCTTTGTCCGACCTGTCCTGCCCAAAATGACGAATCGAACAGGTTATGGGCCCAGCGGGGACAAGGAAGGTCGCTGGCAAAGATTATGCTTCGACAGAGACGAAAGGAACTACAAGCTGTGGACTGGGGGGGCACAGAGCAAGGCTGTGTCCGAAGAATGAAAGACAGCGACAGTGGTGCCGTGTGTGTAAAAGTCCACGTCATGCAGAGAGTGGCAGAAATGAGCAGAAAGAAGCTGAACCAGGAGCTGAAGTCGAAAGAAGCTGGAATGGGCTGAAAGAAGCTGAAGCTGAAATCGACAGAAGCTGGAATGAACAGGTGGCTGGAATGAGCTGAAAAAAAAGCTGAACCAGGAGCCGAAATGAACTGAAATAATAAAAAAAAAAAAAGCTTACCAGATGAAGAAAAGACAGCAGAAGAAGAGCAGCAGCAGGAGGAGCAAGTCCAAACAGCAGGAGCGGAGCAGAGCTGGTAACGAGGCAGCAGAGCTGGTAACGAGGCAGCAGAGCTGGTAACGAGGCAGCAGAGCTGGTAACGAGGCCGTTTTGGAGACATGCTATCCTGAGAAGATGGAGTGAGACATGCTGTGCGTTTGAAGAAGCTGAATCCTTCTGTTGTGGAGACCTGGGTGCTGAAGACCGGGAGCCGTGAGTGACCTACTGGACTATGAGTATTAATAAATCACCCAAAAATGCTAGAAGCTGTAAAATGGATGGAAGCAATGAAAGAAGAGATGGAATCCTTAACGGAGAACAAAACATTTACACTGACCAGACTGTCAGAAAATAAAAATGCAGTGGGGGGTAGATGGGTCTTCACGATTAAGAATAACATAGATGGAACTGAAACCTATAAGGATAATCGAGTTAGATATAGGTTATAAGGAAACATTCACATCAAACCATCTACAACAGTAAAGCTCCAGAAATTTGTACATTTCAGATTTGGGGATGTAAATTAATGTCGTTGTACAGTGTTGTATATATTTATTTATTTTTCCTTTTTATACAATGAACTGAAAAAGGTTGTGTAAAACAGTGACTGTGTATAATGTAAATATTTTGTGATTTTGTACTGTGAGAGCGAGTGGGGGTGTTGAGATTAGTNCTTCTGACAGTAATTATGTGCTATATATATATATAATATATATATGTATATATATATAGATATGTGTGTGTAGCTTAAATTACAACCTTGAACTACTTATTCATTTAAATACATCCTGTTGCACCATTGAAATTCTACCATGTTGTTTTTTACTATGTTTGTAGGACCTTGTATTACTTTTTCATTTGTAGGTACTTTATTTTTGTACCTTTATTGCATGCTTTAGTATTTTTTTTGTTTGTTCTTTGTTGTTTTAGTGAGTTAAATTGTTGGTTCTCAATCTGAGCATTTCATTGTACTGTTGGCCTAGTTTTAATCTGCATTTGATAAATAAACACCAGAAAAACTTGAAACGTTATTTTTTCATTTTTGAGAAAATAGCCCCCCCTGGTGGTTAACTGAGGAACCGCCACTGATCTAGGCCTGGTTTTTTGAGGAGAGGCCTGACCACAGCATGTTTGAAAGCAGATGGCACATAACCTGAAGTTAGACAGCTGTTAATAAATGACAAAACACAAGGACCAATTACATCAAAGGACTGTTTGAACATTTTAGAGGGAATGATGTCCAGAGAACAGTTTGTTGGTTTCATCTGCTGAACCACCTTGATGAGGTGAGGCAGTGAAACCAGGTCGAACTCGTCAAAAACAGCGGTGGTTATTGCAGACGTACATGATTGGACAGTGTTTGATGGACTGACAATGTTCTGCCTGATAGAGTCTATTTTGTTGACAAAATAGCTCTGAAAGTCATCACAGGTAGACTGTGTGGCAGTTTTCAGAACATTGACAGAAGGATTGATGACAGACTGGATTGTGCTAAATAGCGTCCTCGGTCGGTTGGAGCTGGTGGAGATTAAGTTGGAGATGTACTGTGATTTGGCCTGCTTCACAGCATTTTGATAATCACAGAGACAGTCTCTCAGTATTCCCTGGGATACATGAAGCCGGTCCCGCTTCCATTTTTGTTCTGCTTTTCTGCAGCGTTGTTGAAGGGCCCGCGTTGTTTCATTGAGCCATGGAGGTGGTTTGATTTTTGAAGAAGCCTGTTTGAGAGGAGCGATGGAGTCCAAGATCGTTGTGCAGGTGTGATGGAAGGAGGTGATGAAGTCCTCAGGATGTAGAGATGGGTCCAGGCTGACGGCAGAGCATAAGTCAGTGCTCTTAAAGGCATCAGTGAACTGACTTGGAGTGGATGGGGTGATGGAGCGGCAGAGATATGCCTTTGAGAACAGCCTTCGGTGCAGGAGGGGTGTAAAATTCAAATAATATGGGAAAATGATGTGAGATGCAGGTGCCCAGAATCTCTACAGCAGATATGTGAAGGCCGAGGTTGATTAACTGTGGCGGCCATCTTGAATCAAGCTAATCCGTTTTAGACGTCCATCAGACTACTGTATTTTCTGGGAACTTAAAAAATAAATAATCCACTGGTTCATGAGCTTTTTATTTAGAAACTCAAATGTAAAACCTATTTTCTGAACCTCTATTACGTAAACATTTACTGTTATTTATTTTTGTGTACTTTACATTACTCATATTATCCGTATGTAAATTTAGCCTGAAGACATATAAATGGATGACTCAAAGTAGGAAATGTTTATATTTGAACTTCTTCTTTCGGCTGCTCCCTTGGTCAGGGGTCGCCACAGAGAACTAACTTGGCAACGCCTGATGTCCTTCCTGATCAACCACAGACCACCGAGCTACCACAGCCCTCTGTGTGGAGCAGAGAGCTGCCATGTGGGGCGCCCGGGGGCTCAGAGTCGAGCAAATGAAGTGTGGGTGTTTCACCTTTCCCACCTGCATTTTGATGTTGTCAATCCGAGGAGTTGAACCGGTGACTTTCCGATCACAGGCCCACCTTCTCTAATTTCTGCACCACCATTCCCATGTTTATATATTTCAATGTAGTTAAGTCATAAATAACACTGTAGCAGTACAAATGACAGAGAGGGCAGAAACGTTCAGCTGAATGTAGATAATATAGAGACGAGGAAGGAGATTTATTTGTGGTCGTCTTTTTGACAGCTGCTTCTGTGAAGTTACCATTAGACGTTCAGTTTCAAGGTTTTCTTTAGCTTCTGAGCGTTCTCAGCTCATCTTCTCAGAAAGTTCTTTTTTTTAATTCAAACTTTGAACACATGAAATACTTTCAGCTGTTGCTGGTTGTTTTGAAGCTGACGTAGCCGAACACGAGCTAAAAACTAAAAGGAGCAACAAGTTTATATTTTTTCAAACTTTTTTTACAGTCTAACTACTTCTGCATACCTTGTGCTATTTTAGCCCTTCATGTTTCAAAACGTTCAGCTCATACAAAAGATCGGTGCAGCCACTTTTAGTTTTTGTAACTTGTAAACTTTTTAAAATATTTAACCTTGTTTACAAATGTTTTCCCTTTGAAATATTTGGAAATTCCTTCGAAACCTTTCTTTTTAAAATCTGCTTCCGGTTAGGATACTGTGCAGGAAGGCGAGGGCCAGGCTAGCTTTTAGCTAGTGTTCAACTAATTTTAGGTCAGATTTAGTTCATTTTAGCTAGTGCTCAGCTACTGTTAGGTAGCATTTTGTTCCTTTAACTTTAAGCTAGTGTTCAGCTACTTTATGGTAGCTTTTAGCTCCTTTTAGCCTTTAGCTAGTGTTTGGCTACTTTTTGGTTAATTTTTTCTTATGTTAGCTTTCAGCTAATGTTCAGCTACAGCTAGGTAACATTTAGCTTATTTGTGCATCCTCGGTGCCCGGGCCTCGGTGCCTAGGCCTGGGGCTACGTGCAACGGGCTCCGGCGGGGGCATGTGAGTATGTCACTCTTGGCCCCTGGGGGTCATTGTGTGTAGTCGCTGGTGGGGCTCTTCCGGTTCTCCCCTATGGTCGGATCTGGGGGGTGGGTGAGTGGTTCGTCCTGTGTGGGTGGCCCTGGGGGCTCCGCGCTCGGGGTCCCTCTTGGGGTCTTGGGCTCTGGTCCCCCCTTTGTCTGCCTCGGTGAAATGATGGACGTCACTCAGGAACTCCGCCTCAACATCTGTATTTCATTCAGCACACCACTGTTGCAGAAAAACAAAAGTGTGGTTTGATGTGCAGCTCCTGCCCCTACTCTCCGACCGTCACGCAGCAAAAGGGACGAGCTGCTAACAGCTTCCAACTACAGGAAGACATTTTTTTGGGAGTACAGCATGTCACGTGAATCCGGCGGGACCGGAGTCAACCTCTTTATAAATCACATGACCAGGACGTGACAGGATTGAAAGTTTTTTTATTTATTTTTTTATTGAATGAAGCAAATATAACAAACAAACTGGAAAGTTAACCGGACAGGAGCGGGAACCGACCAATAAGCAAAAAAGAACATGGAAGAAAAAAAAAAAAAAACCTGGTGCAGCAATTTTGTAGTTTTCTTTCAATAAACCTTCACTTTAACACAAGTCAAAAGAACTACATTGCCCAGAAGTCAACAGTGTTCAAGCTGCTTTTCACTGAGAGGGAGGGAGCTGAGGAGCAGTGACTGGACATAGTTTACGGTAAGAAGTAACTATTTATCTACAGTATTAAACTCACAGAACGGCAGGAAAGTGTCAAATAACCTCCCTGACCTTCACGAGAGTTGTGCTGGTGCTGTGCTGCTTTAAACATGTACCGGTAGTCTCCGGTGCAGTCGGACCTGCTTTGTTTACGTCAGTAAATAAACAGACTCAAACTGTGCATTTTTCTCCACCTTGTCCCTTTTCATTAAAAAATCATGCTCTGCTTTGTTATGCGGGGTTTTAGGTTAAAATCTTCATTATCTGTCGCTGTTTGTAAAATAAAAAACCCAAACTCTTCCTGGTTAAAGTGCACGTATTCTCCGGTAAAAATATTACTATTTTTATATGAAAGGCTTGTTGCATATATATATATATTACAATAACTGTTTTAGTTTTAGATTGAAGATGTGATGTGTACAATTATGTTGTGTTAAATTTTAGGCTAAGAGTTGATTTTTCTCAGTTCATTTCCTCACACCAGGGGCGATTTTAGAAGCCCTTTTTAGGGGCCTTAGCCCCCCAGTGTTGACAATGGCTTGTAGGGAGGGACAGTCTGTGGATCCTCCCCCGTAACTTTTTGAAAAAAGTAGTTGCTATTTCCTGGATTCTGGTGTATTTTAACAGGTTTTAAAACATCTATGTTTACCTACATAAGCTTGATTCAATAACTGTTTTAGAAAACATGGCACAACAAGAAGTAGCACTAAGCTTTTTGTTTGTCTTTAATTTAATTTTTCTATCTAACACAGGAAGCTGTTAGCTCTGGAGGCAAGCTGTTAAACAGCTTTGGACACAAAGACCCTCGTCACACACTTCAAAAAGAGCAGGTAAGATACATAAAATGTTCTAATCTCTGCCTGGTGAGGCTGCTTAAATAATTATGAAATATGATAAGTGAAATTAATAAAGAAAAACTGAGCTACTGTAATTTATAATTGTAAAGGTCACATTTTCTTGACTTCAATTGTAAATCACTTCTTTTTAATAAAGTAGTTTGTTCCAAAATAAAGGTCAACAAATTATAATTTGTAGTCACTGGAACCCTGTTTTGACTCCTGCACTGTCTTCTTTCACTTTTAGGTTACAAAAGGTGCTGGAGCGGTCACTGAAGCTGTGGAGAGATGAGGTGGAACACCAGACGTCTCCAGTGTGTACATGATGCTCTGAAGTCTGGTCAGCTGCACGACATCCAGCTTCACCGAAACGAGCTCGTTACCTCAACTTCTTGAGGACATCGTCCAATGTATAATAACACTTTAAGCATTTTTATTTGTTGAGTTCTCTTGCTTGGTACTTTTTTGTTGTTGTTGTTCAAGCAATTTAAAACATGACAGTAATGTCACCATTTAAAGGAAACAATTGCTCATTAAATGAGTAAAATGCAACTTGTATTTGTTGTTTGGGTTCTTTTATCTAAGGTAGACATGGTGTGACCCATGTACTGTTTATTTTTTAATTTTTTTTTACTGTAACTGACCTTCAAAAGAGCTACAAACAGGGAGTCAGCAGCTGATCTCCATAGAAAATTATATGGACTACAAGTCATGTATTATTTGTTTTGTGCCCTTTGGTGAAGGTTTTTGTTTGGATTAAGTCAATAAATGCATCTCTATTTCACCACATGAATTTTTTCTGTTGCCACATCTTTTGAAATAAAACTGCAGAACACAAAGTAATTTAAAATGGAATGGGTAGAAAATTCACTTAAAGCTCCCCTGACATCATCTTTTAACTTTCCATAAAATGGCACAACATATATATATATTAAGATTGACCTCTGATCGTTTTTGCTAAAACAATGTGAAATGAATGAAAATTCCTCTCAAAAACAGTTTAAAATTAGCGCCTTTTTTTCACACGATAAATACGGGGTTTCCCCGTCGCGCGATTATGACGTCACTTCCAGACTCGCGTCAACTGCGCACCTTGTTTACTTCTTCATAGAAGCCAAAGTTATTTCCAGTAAACAGCAGGTTATAATTTTTTTTCAACTCCTGCTGGTTTTTGGAGACTTTTCACTTCAGGAAGTGAGCAGCTCTGTGAGGACTTACACAGCAGCTGATATGAGAGTCAGAAGGAATTCTACATGTAAATAGTTTTCACAGCACTGAAATGGTAATATATTAGTTAATGTTTCTAATAATTATTCAACATTAATTTATAGTTTAAAAAATTAGTCCCTTTTAAATTATCTGTTAAATATATTATTCTTTTATTTTATTTTGTTTGTGTTTTCAGGTTTCCAGGTCTCCAGTCCATCACCTGAGGCTCTTCCTGAACCACTAGTACAACCCAGACTTTCACATCACAGCAGGTAAGATTGCATCAACAAAAAGAATAGTACTCAACAATATTCTTTGATGTAAATCTGTTGATTTTCTGTGGTTCTGATGAGGGAAGTGACAAAGTGGATGCAGCATTCAGCCCATAATGGACCCAGATGTCCCCTGCGTCCAGACCTACAACACCTGGACATCCAGGAGCGTGCACGAGGAGGTGGTGGAGTCTGAAGAAGTGTACAAGCAGCAGGATGAGGAGAAACTAGACAGATGTCCCCTGCGTCCAGACCTACAACACCTGGACATCCAGGAGCGTGCACGAGGAGGTGGTGGAGTCTGAAGAAGTGTACAAGCAGCAAGATGAGGAGAAACTAGACAGATGTCCCCTGCGTCCAGACCTACAACACCTGGACAGGAGGGTGGACGAGGAGGTGTTGGAGTCATTTTTACAGAGCTGATGAAGTCAAACACCACTTGCTGATATTTTTTAAACTCAATTTTTTTTGATAATCTGTTCATATTAATGTTTCCCCAGAGGTTTTCATTTATTTGATAATATGGGATGGTTTTATTTTAATAAAATGTTTTTTTCAACATTCACCAATTTTGTTTTTACTAAAGTATGAGCTGTGAGTTGTAGATGAACGAATGAAATTAAAACAGATACACAAATATTCTCACAAAGAATAACTCAACACTAACAGATAATATAGTGTACTACTGTAACTTTATTTACACATAACTACAGAAACACTTGGTTCATTGTTATCCTTTTTTTTTCAAACAATATGTTCATTTGAACAGTCAGAAAAAATATTAAATTCATTGATTCATTTTCATCTCAATGCTCTGGCCAGTTGTAGTATTTCTGCATATTTTGATGTCTTGATGCACAAACGTAGCTTTCTGCAGCATCAGTCCTGATGTTCTACAGATCCTGAAGATGTCTCCATCTGTTGTTTAACAATATCAAGGTTTGTTCTCCTCCACCTGGGTCCACTCTTCAGGTGAAGACATTTCTGTGAATTGATGATAAAACACACAGACACACACAGTATATATTATAT
>JBBPBX010083696.1:0-15466 GCA_038048925.1 Garcialebias charrua
TGACTTGACTTTGACTAGCAAGTGAGGAGAGTGTGATGGGAAGATGGAAGGAGGGCTTTGAGGAACTAATGAATGAAGAGAATGAAAGAGAAAGTGGTATGTTAGACTGGTACAGGACATGTATGAGGACAGAAGGACAATGGTGAGGTGTGCTGTAGGAGTAACAGAAAGCTTCAAGTTGAAGGTGTGATTGCATCAAGGATCGGCTCTGAGATCCTTTTTAAATGTCTTAAATGTATTTGATGTTGTTTGTGAAGCCCTTTGATAACAGTTTATCTAGTTTAAACTGTGCTATATAAATAAAGATGACTTGACTTGACATGACTTTTTGCTTGCTCTGGTGATGGACCGACTAACAGATGAGGTCAGGCAGGAATCCCCGTGGACTATAATGTTTGCAGATGGCATTGTGATCTGTGGTGAGCAGTGGTGGGCAACGCTAATTCAAAAATTAGTTCCGCTATTTCTAAAGCACTAATTAATTTATTTAGGTCCGCAATTTCAAAAGCACTAATGTCTTATGAAAATTAGGGGAAGCTAATTCTAATCCGCTAATTAAATTCAACAATTGGTAGCAGCAAGTTATGCAATATTTGCACTACACTGCCAACTAGCGGTGCATGAACTGTTATACAGTAAGTTGTTTGAGTTTCAGAGTATTTAGTTTGGTTCTCTTCAACAGGTTTCACAAGGACAAAATGTACCCATTCCAAAGTCTGTTAGCTAAACTGCTGACATATTTGGCTGTTTTTTTTTTTCTTCTTTTGTTACTTTTAGTACCACTAGATCGCATGTGTCAAACTCAAGGCCCGTGGGCCAAATCCGGCCTACCATAACCGTTTCTGTGGCTCTCTACACCCTAGAACTTCAAGATAACAGTTGTAAGCATGTTGCTCTCAGGTGATGGGTCCCCATCCCTACACTCCCTGGTCTCTCTGTTAATTGTCTTGCTTATCTCCTCCATTTTGTTGTCCAGGTGTTTGTGATTGTCATGCTGTGTGTTCATGTACCTGTATATAAAGTCAGGGATTTTTTAATTGATAAAGCTCTGTATATGTTGTATAACACAATCATTGTTCCACATTTAATCTATTGTATTGAGGTTTGGGGAAAAGCGTGCAAAACAATTACAAAGCCTGTTTTTATTTTACAAAAGAGAGCTGTAAGAGTAATCACCAGAAAACATTTCAGTCACCCATCAAACACCTTGTTTCTTCAGCTAAATTTATTGAAATTCCAGGAATTGGTAGAATATAGTATTTTATCAGTTATGTATAGGGCTCATAATAACACATTACCTTTAAATATCCAAAGAAATTTAGACAAAGTTATTACAATCTTAAAGGGACAGATATTCATCAAACCACAATTCAGAACCAGCTTAAAGGGACGGTCTACCTCAATTCAGGGAGTTGGATTGTGGAATGTTCTGGAGAGTGATGTTAAAAATGCATCAATTCATTCATTCATTCATTCAACCTTTATTTATACAGGCTAGCCTCGTTGAGTCACGGGGACTCATTTACAAGAGGGACCTGTCTCACTCACACCAAACAACCATCCATTCTCACACTCACACCTAGGGTCAATTTAGAGTCACCAATCAGCCTAACAAGCATGTTTTTTGGTCTGTGGGAGGAAACCGGAGTACCCGGAGGAAACCCACGCATGCACGGGGAGAACATGCAAACTCCACCCAGAAAGGCCCCGGACCGGGATTTGAACCGGCAACCTTCTCGCTGAGAGGCAGCAGCTCTACCAGTTGTGCCACCGTGCTGCCCAATGTATACATTTAAGAAAAAGGTCGAAAAGGACTTGCTCAAAAACTATATATGATGTAGCTTAGTGTGTTTGTGTACAGTATTACAGTTAGATAAATTAGTAGATTTATTCATTTTGTGATGTAGTTTGAAGGTTATCATTGGTTGAACAAACTGTGAAATAAATAAGGGGCAGATATAATAAGATTTCATCTTCTTTCTGCTCCTTTCATTTTATCCTACTTGTATTCTTCTATCTGATGAAACTGTTTTGTATTGTTCTTTTAAAATGAATGAATAAACATCAAATCAAATCAACGGCCCAGTCAGAGTCCAGAACCTGAACCTGAAACCTTCAGAGAGCTGAGCAGAAACCTCAAAGAACTGAAGCAACAATGGAAAGAAGAGTGGGTCAGAACTCCTCCAGAACCAGGAGAGAGACTGATGAAGTCAGAGAACCACAGAGGATTCTGCTGCTGAAGGAGGTTCTGTTGGGTCAGAGGCACAAGCTGAGGTTAAATTTTAATGATTTTAGAACTTGTTAAAGATCATCCATCCAGCTAACTGTCTATCCATCCATCCATTCAGCTAAAAGTCTATTCATCCTTGTATCTGATGAAACTGTTTTGTATTGTTCTTTTAAAATGAATGAATGAACATCAAATCAAATCAAAAATAAGTCTGTATCTCTGTGTTTATCATTGTCCTGGCATTGTCTCCTCCTGTTGCCTCTGTCTCCCGAGTTCTTCTTCTTCTTCTTCTTGTTGGGTTTTCTTTGGCGGTTGGCTTACATGATTTTGAAGCATTACCGCCATCTGCTGTTTAGGATATGAACTGAAATAGCGCTCAAAAAAAAAAAAAAAAAACTCTCCATAAATAAATAAATATTGCTCAGATTCTGTTGAACAAATGAGTCCTTTTCAAGTATTTTAACAAAATGTTGGTGCTTGCAGAACTTGAGTTTAGTTGTAGCAACTCTACAGGGTCGTATCTGACGTTTATTGCATTGAGTCTATGAATCATCTGTCTTCTTTCATGATGGTACTGATGGCAGATCATTAGCACATGCTGAATGGTCTCATCCTCTCCACAGTAGTCACATTTACCCGTGTTATGTTTCCCTATGATGAATAGTGTCCTGTTCAATCCTGTGTGTCCAAATCTGAGTCTTGAGATGACAGTTTCTTCCCTTCTGTGTCTTTCAGCGCTCCGCATTTCTCCAGCTTTACGTTGAATGCTGTAGAACCATCGACCTTTTCTTTCCTCTTCCCATTGCTTCTGCCATTTTTCCCTCAGTCTCTGCTTTGTGATACTTTTTACTTCTGCCCGACTGAATTTTACATCCATTTCCACTGAATTGGCTTTGGTAGCCTCCTTTGCAACTTTATCTGCCAATTCATTACCTCTTATCCCTATGTGTGCTGGAATCCACAAAAATGCAACTGTTAATCCCATCATGTTAATTCTGAATAGTGTCTGCTGTATTTCTGTCAATATGTCTGGTCTACTTTCTGAACAACCGTTTTTAATACTAATTACTGACGAACTGGAATCTGAACATATGACTGATCTGAGTGGTTGATTATCTTCTATCCAATGAACCGCCAATAATATCGCGGTCAGTTCTCCTGTGTATACCGATAATTTGTCGTTTAATCTCTTCCCTACTTTAACACCAAACTCTGGTATAATGAATGCAGCCCCCATTTGTTCCGCTGTATTCTTTGAAGCGTCTGTATATATTTTTACATATCCGTAATATTGATCGATGCGTTCAATAACTGTGTTGAAGTTTACTCCATTTCTAGTTTGTTCCAACATTTTTAAGTCCACTGTTGGATCTGTGAATAACCATGGATGTACGTTTGAAAGTGGAACTGTTGGGCTGACATTAAGATCATCCACTTGAATTTCCGTTGATTTTTGGTTTATGGTCCAACCAAAGCTTTTTATGAGTTTCTTATCTTTTTCCCAGCATGGTTTCAATACTTCCTGTGTTGGATGGTTTTGTTCGTGTCCTTTCAGATTTGCCCAGTATGTTAACGCTAATTGTTCTCTTCTAATATTCAGTGGTGGTTCTCCCATTTCTACCAATATTGATCCTGTATGTGTTGTTTTGAATGCCCCGGTAATAATCCTTAATGCCTGATACTGAATACTGTTTAACTTTTCCAAATTTGTTTCTGAAGCTGAACTATAAACGATACTCCCATAGTCTATTATTGATCTGATTAATCCTGTGTAGATGGTCCTTTGAGCCTTCCTGTCTGCACCCCAGTCTTTTCCTGTCAAACACCTCATGATGTTTAAAATTCTTTTACATTTATCTGTAACTTTTTGGATGTGCACTGTCCATGTAAGTCTCATATCAAACCAGATACCCAGAAATTTAAAATGTTTTTCTCTTTCAATTAGTTTTCCATATAACTTGAGTTCAGTATTGTTAGGTATGGTTTTTCTTGTGAAAATTACTGATTTTGTCTTGTCCACAGAAAATTTAACTCCCCACCTATTAGACCATGTTTCAACTGTTGTTATTGCTTCCTGCACCTTTTTTAGAATAAACTGTAGATTTCTGCCTCTCTTCCACAAAGCGCCATCATCAGCAAATAATGATCTCCCCATTCCTATTTCTACGTCATCAAACATGTCGTTTATCATTATGGAGAAAAATAGAGGGCTAACTATACTCCCCTGCGGCGTCCCGTTCTCTATATAGTATTTGTTTGAGTAAACTTGTCCTATTCTTACCTGTATTTGTCTGTCAGACAGAAAATGTTTTACCCAATTAAACATTCGTCCTGTGATTCCCATTTTTTTCATTTTTATAAGTAGCCCCTCTCTCCACATCATGTCATACGCTTTCTCTACATCAAAAAACACAGCTACCACACTTTCTTTATTAATCTGGGCTTTCCTGATGTCATGTTCCAGACACAAGACTGGATCCATCGTGTTTCTTCCTTTTCTAAAACCACTTTGATAGTTGGTCAAATAACCTTTTTTCTCTATATAATATGCTAGTCTTTCATTTATCATTTTCTCCATAATTTTGCAGATGTTAGATGTTAAAGCTATTGGTCTGTAGTTTTCCGGTTTGGTATGATCTTTTCCTGGCTTCCGTAACGGTATGATCACTGCTTCTTTCCAAGACTGAGGCAGCTGTCCTTCTTCCCAGACTCTATTGAATAATTCTAAAATAATAGCTTTCGATGCTTCACTGAGATGTTTAATCATTACGTAACAAATCTGATCACGTCCTGGTGCTGATAGTTTACATTTTCGAAGTGCTCGGTTTAATTCAGTTTTGGAAAACGGTACATTTAATAAATCATTTTCTCCTTCCTCTTCCAAAAACTTTCTATTTTCTGTTAAGGTTCTCTCTCGTCCTCTTTTTCCGTCATCACTAATATTATCGGAACTATGGATTTTAATAAAAGCTTTAACCATCATTTCCGCTTTGTCTGTATTTTCAACTGCAGTCACTTCTCCATCACTCAAAACTGGATACCCATACTCTTGCCTTACTCCATTCATTCTTTTAATCATCGACCACACTTTACCTAATGCCGTTTCCCTTCCCACTGAACTACAAAATCCCCTCCAACATTCTCGTTTCGTATTTTTTATGGTTCTTCTTACAATACTTTGTTGTTTTTTATATTCAAGGAGATTCTGAGTATTATGATTCTTTTTTAATCTCTTAAACGTCTTATTTCTCATCTTAATTGCTTTCTCACATTCCTTTGTCCACCATGGAACTATCTTTTTGTTACTCTTTCCTCCTTTCTTCATGATGGATTTGTTTGCTGCTTCTACAATAGATGAACAGAGTGACCTGTTTAATTCATCAATTTCTACATCCAAATCAATATTTGCCATTTCTCTGTCACACGTTCCCAAAAACGTTGCCCAATTAGCGGTAGTGAAATTCCATGCTTGTGCTCCCCGTGTATCATAATGTTGTGTTTCTAACTCCAGTTTGGTTATTATGGGATGGTGATCACTTCCTATTGTGGTGTCGTTAAGAACTTGCCATGAACTGATTCCTGCGAGTGTGTCTGAAACTAACGTGAGATCTATTGCTGATTCTGTTCCGGATGTGATATTTATTCTAGTGCTGCTTCCATCATTTAAACAAACTATATTCTTAAGCTCCATAATCTCCTCAATTATTAAACCATTGTGATCATCATGAGTACCCCATAATGTACTGTGCCCATTAAAATCACCACACCAAACTAATTTCCCATCTAATTGTGAAACGAGGTCATCCAGAGTTTCTATCGACAATATTTTACCCGGGTTGTAATAATTTATGATTTTGACATTCCCTATTTTTGTCCATGTTTCAATTATTATAAACTCTAAATCAGATCCTTTTGTTAATAATCTGTGTGAAATACCCTCTTTAATGAAAATAATACAACCACCTCCCCTACCCTCCTCTCGATCTCGCCTTATATTGGTATATCCCTTAATTACAAAATCTAATTTAGAATTGAGCCATGTTTCCTGGATGCAAATTATGTCCGGTTTGTTTGGGCTGTTTTTAATGAACCCTTTAAATTCTTGTCCGTTTGCTATTAAACTTCTGGCGTTCCACTGTAAGATGATCATACGACCCTCTCCCCTGTTGTTCCCGTTTTCCCATCTCCCCCAAGTGACTTGTTAATGTGTTCCCATGTTATGTCTTTTATCCCCAAAAACCTTTCTGCTCCTTTCACTATGATCTTGATTTTTTCAGTCTTTTGTTTGACTTGGTCTGTACAGTTGATAACATAAGCGATGAACAACATGATCTTTTCTACAGTAACTTCTGACTCTGGTTTCGGTTGTTCTACTGGTGGTAGACTCGGTGTAACTACTTGTTGGGGTTTTACATTGTCAATTCTAACCTTCTGTCCTTGCACCTTTTTTACTGCTTCTGCATAACTGATGTTATTGATTGTTTTCACCTGTTGAATTTCCACAGCCTTCTTTCTAATCTCACAGCCCCCATATGTCACCCGGTGTTGTCCTCCACAGTTGCAGCACTTGTCTTGACTACCTTCTGTGCATTCTTCATATTTGTGGTTTCCTCCACATCTTGGGCATCTCTGATGTCCTCTGCACACTGCAGCTATGTGTCCATATCTCTGGCACTTGTAGCATCTGATAGGTGGGGGAATGTACGGCCTGACTGGAAAACTTAGAAATCCTATTTTTAATCTTTCCGGTAATCTCTCCATCTTAAACTCCAACATTATTGACATGCTTGGTACTCGTTCTCCATCAACTTTTCTTGTCAGTCTTGTCACTTTGTTAATGTCATATTCAAGAATACTCTTTTTGAGTTTTTCCAAGTCTTCGTCCGTCGGGATCCCGGTGATCACTCCCCTCATAATTTTATGTTCTCCTATTATTTTCCTTTCTCTGACACTCTTTTTACAGATGTCATCAATTTGCATTACTTTAGTTTTCTGCTCTTCTGTATTCACAATGATTAACAAGTTCCCATCCCTAAGGATTTTAGCAAAGTGTACTTCTCCAACTTTCTTTTGCAGATCTCTAGACACTGCTATTGGGCCTAACTGTAAGTTTCCATCGTCTTCTTTGAATTTTAGAATTATTTTGAACTCTTCCTTTACCATTTTTTTGCTCACAACATTACTTCCGTCATCTGAACTTATTTCATCCAAGGTCCGTTTTGTGTTCTCAGCCCAACCTTTTGACTTGTTTTTTCCTCTTCCTCGTCCTTTTCCAGTCGCCTGCGTCCAAACATTAATTTCCATATCGTCGTCATCATCAATCCGAGTCGCCATTCCAGTCCAATCCAAAACCAGCTTGTTATCCACCGCCAAATTCAAAAAGGTTGTTCATCAAACCGTTCCTCGCTCGAAGCTCTTATATCCAGAAGTTTGAACAGTCCTCCTGTCAGCTTTCACCTCAGTCTCCCCAGTGCGACTCCCGGCACGTACTGACACTCACACTGAACGCGTCTCCTGAGTTCCTTGTGATTCCCTGAGTATGTAAGTTTGCTGCCTTGCGGACGCCATTTTGAAGAGTCCTAATGGTGAACTACTTTTTTAAATCCAGCAGATTTGACCATTTCGTGAAACTCTCAAGCTCAGAAAAACTTGTGCTATAACGTCAGCTATGAAATATATTTTTTCTCAGCAAAGAAATAATTGTTTTACCGTGTTTTGTTGTAAAATCCTGGCTTCTTTGGCTGTCGCGGACGCCATTTTGAAGAGTGCTAATGTGGCGAAATTCTATTTTTAAATACAGACGCGTCGCGTAGGCCCTGAGAAACATCCATAAGTTCACCCTCCATGTTAAAAAGTCTTCGTCTGACTCTTCAAAAACAAGCAATAAGGCTCCAGAGTAACACACTGGCTGCTAACTGCTATAGAGAGAGCACACACCAAGAGACTGAGGGGGACGCTTTTTTGTGACGGACCACATCCGGCGCTGCTCGTAAATACGTTATTTCGTTTTTACTGATAGATATTTAGTTATTAGCGGTACTGCATTTTAAATAAAAATAGCATAAATCCGCTTATGAATTATAAAACTTAGTCAATCCGCTGTAAAGCTAACAGATTATTTAGCTACGCTACAAGCGGATTAGCGCAACAGCGCTACCTAGCGGTCGGAGGCCCACCACTGGTGGTGAGAATGGGAAACAAGTGGAAGAGAACTTGGAGAGGTGGAGGTATGCTCGTGAAAGAAGAGGAATGAAAGTCAGACCTAGTAATACAGAATATGTGTGTGAATAAGAAGGAGGCCGGTGGAACAGTGAGGCTACAAGGAGCAGAGGTCACAAAGGTGCAGGGCTTCAAGTACTTGGGGTCCACTGTCCAGGAAAATGGGGAATGTGGTAAAGAGGTGAAAAAGAGAGTCCAGGCAGGATGGAGTGGATGGAGAAAAGTTTCAGGAGTGATTTGTGACAAAAGGGTGTCAGCAAAGGTCAAAGGAAAAGTTTACAAGACAGTGGTGAGACCAGCTATGTTGTATGGTCTGGAGACAGTGTCATTGACAAAAAGACAGGAGAAAGAACTGGAAGTAGCAGAAATGAAGATGTTGAGGTTCTCCTTAGGAGTGACGAGGATGGATAAGATTAGAATGAGATCATCAGAACAACTGGTAGATAAAGTTAGAGAGGACACACTGAGATGGCTTGGACATGTCCAGAGGAGGGACAGTGGGTATATTCATAGAAGGATGTTAGAAATAAAGCTGCCAGGACAAATGACAAAGAGGAAGGCCAAAGAGAATATACTTATTATTTTCTGGCACATACGTCACTCGTATGTCGCATCAGTCAAAAAAAGCATCACGAAGAGGGAAAAAACACAAGTCGCTTCGGTGTATAAGTCATATTTATTATGCATCACTGCTGACCCATCGCATTTATTATGCATTTATTTCATGGTCAAAACAACTTCCTTTTGCCTGAGTGGCACAGTGCCATCCATCCATCGATCCATCGATCCATCGATCCATCGATCCATCCATCCATCCATCCATCTGTGGTGCACCTGAAAATGTCACCACAATATTTGGTTTTCTTATGAATGTAAAGTATTTCCATGTGCAGCTGATCCTATGTTCAAATATATGTTATTTTTGGTTTGCGGTTCGGCAATTTAATATGCCTGCATTTTATTAGTGTTTTTCTGAGGAGCGGTGATGACGAAGCGGAACCTTTGTTTTGGGGGGGCGCGTTGCTTCCAGGTTGGTTTTGGGGACGGACGGCTTCACATGCTTTCTGGATCTAAACGGAGAAACAATGGTCGTCATCTTTGACTCCTAATTTTATTATTCTTCAGGTCAGTACATGGTGAAAACACATCACAACTACGATGTAAGATGTTTACCTCTTATGTGAACAGCACATATCACTGTGTGGCGGTTTCTGTGCAGTAGTTGCAAGTAAATAGTCACGTTAAATCTGGCAGGATGCCAGCTCGCGCTGGGAAGGTCTCGCGAGGGAAAGTGAATAGAAGGATATGATACCTTACTAACTCAGAGTTTTGAGTTTCACTTTGTTCTGTTTGAATGATATTCAGACCAAGTGTGGGAACTGAGGTTAAAGGTGGAACAAGGTTAGATTCTGCATTTGTTTTGTAAGTCTTGTCATTTTATTTTTGATCGGTGTTCAGTTAAAGTCAGTGTATAATTTAATGCTTAGATCAGTAAATATACAGCTAAGTGCAGTAGAGCCTTTGATCGGTGTTCAGTTAAAGTCAGTGTATATTTTAATGCTTAGATCAGTAAATATACAGCTAAGTAGAGCCTTTGATCGGTGTTCAGTTAAAGTCAGTGTACATTTTAAATGCTTATACTGTATCAGTAAATATAGAGCTAGATGCAGTATTTGACATATTGTCTTCATCTAAGTGAAGGGTGAAAATGTGAAAAGGTTAATTACTGTAACACTGGTAAAAGAAGGAAACCAGGTTTGTAAATCATTAATACCGTACAGGTACACTGTAAAATATTGGTTTGTTAACAAATCCTATAAATAAACATGCTTTCTGGATCTAAACGGAGAAACAATGGTCGTCATCTTTGACTCCTAATTTTATTATTCTTCAGATGGTGTGTCATCACTGTTGCAGCAGTCCTGACACTCGGGACCTGTAACAGATTGTGGGGGCTCGTCCGGGATCAGCACGCCACACATCCATGGGCTACTGCTGATCCAATGATACCGACCACCAGGACCTCTCGTGCTACACGTTCTCAGTGCCAGGAGTGACCCAGTGTGCAGAGGTGAGGCCGGTAACCAGTGAAAAGGGTGTACCCGCCTACAGAGTGCAGCACTGTGGACTCAAGCGGCCGAGATCAGCAAGATGTCTTCCGGTGAGAGAAAACAACTTCTTTGGAGCATCAAGAAGAAGTTACACCAGCTAACAGGTAGTGAAGCCCACCTCATCGCAACTTCTCTTGGAGACGTTGAAGGACTGGACTCTAGTAAGTTGATTCAAGACGATGAAGAAAGTTGTGTTGAATATTTGACTACCTACCTGTCATGTTCAACAATCCTGGGTCGGGAGGACCAGGGTTTGCCATTATTAAAAAGACTAGAATGTATCATAGATGGGACTATGGTGAATCGTGGACAAACTACAATGTCTTTTGAAGCTGAAGCAAGTACAAATGAGCAGGCCATTCCCCGTGTTCAGCCACAAGGCGGCGATGGCGGCGCAGACCCACAGGGACTGAGTCCAACACCACCTCACACCAGCCAATCTCGCAACCAGCAGGTAACCTGGGCATCAGTTCCACCAGCTACAGGGGACCCACTTGTCCCGACTCTCCAACCCCATCAACCTCTGTGCCCACCCCAGTGGTCTGTCCCTCATTCAGAGAACGTTCCAAGTTACACTGGTGAGAGTATGATAGCCATGAAAGATTTGCCACTGCTGTCACGCAGAGAATTCAAAGTGCATGGTGGAATGATCAGTGACACGACATCAGAAATTGGGTACAACAGCATCTGTAAACAGATAGATGAGGGTCTCGAGGAGAATCACACTCCAAATGAGGTGATTAGAGGGGTGCTACGTCTTGTTAAACCAGGTAACTTCAGAGATATGTTAACAATAAAAGACGATCTCACAGTTTCGGAGCTTAAAAGTTTCCTGCAGTCTCACTTAGGTGAGAAAAGCAGCACAGAGCTCTTTCAAGATTTAATGTGTGCTAAGCAGTTTGAAAATGAGACGCCTCAGCAGTTTTTATATAGAATGATTGGACTGAAGCAAAAGATCCGGTTCTCACTCAGACAACCAGACTCAGTCGTTAAGTACGATATATCCACAATTCAGTGTGTCTTTCTCAACACTATTTGCCAGGGCATGGGGGAGAAGTACGACAGTGTCCGCAGAGACCTCAAGACCCTCCTGAGTGACCCCACTGTCAGTGATGAGGCATTGCTTCGCCAAGTGATAAAGACCACGGCAGAGGAAAGTGAGCGGAAGCGTCGACTTGGCCGTGGTTCTACCACCAAAGTGAGTCATGCCCACACAACAAACAGTGAGTTGAAAGAGCAAACAAAGGACGACGTGAAAGTAAATCAGATTAATAATGACTTCACACTCCAAAGACTTAGCGCCCAGGTTGAAGCACTGACACAAGCGATGGAAAACCTGAAAGCAAGGACAGTTCATGTTCCAGCACCAGAGCAGAGGAACTCAAGACTCCAACCAGAGAGAAGATCTCAAAGAGAGAGAAAGAGCTGTCAGAACTGTGCTTCTCAAGTTAACCCGAACTGTAACCACTGCTTTGTCTGCGGAGAGGAAGGGCATCGTGCTGTAGGGTGCCTGAAGAAAACCAAGCCGTCGGGAAACTGAAGACGATCAGAGCAGGGGGACCACCTCTGATCGGCAAACCTCAGCAGTCCCACCCAAAGAAGAGGCCCAAAACCACTACTGACAGAGAGATGTTAGGTGCATGTTCGCAAGGAACTGACAAGGAAACACCACGTGGTCTAGTAGCTCCCCTAGTAGGTCGCCAGTCCCTTCTGAAATGTATGATGGCAGGTTACCTGGTAACGGTGGTATTAGACACGGGGGCGGGGGTAAGTCTTATAGATCAGGCATGGCTAAATAGATACTTACCCGGACAACAGATTAGATCCTTAAGTGAACTGATGGATGATGAACTTAATGTGAAGGCAGTCACAGGGGACTCAGTACCTTATGATGGATGGGTGGAAGTTGTAGTCAACCTTGAAGGCAACAATGACCCAGGCCTATCGATACGTGTACCCTTCCTTGTGAGCCGCCTTAAGATCGAGAGACCCATAGTAGGCTTTAATGTAATCCACGAGTTCATTAAAGACAATGGGGGGAACTACAAACTTATTGAGCTTATTGGTAGAGCCATGGGGACTGACATTTCTACTGTAAGCACCCTAGTAAGTTTCATCCAGGCTAAAGAACATCCTATACATGAGCCAGCTACTGTAAAAGTAGGTTTCAAAGGGGGAATAGTCTATCCCAATCAGGTGGCTTACATTAAGTGTAGAGTCCCAGACAGTATTAGCTCAACAGAGTCACTTGTGTTGTTTGAACCAGTACTAGATAATGTCCACCTTGAACAGCTTAGTGTTGGAGCGGGACTCTTACAGATAGAAAAGACAGAGAGGCCGTATATTAAAGTACAGGTGTCAAATTATTCCAGCCGGAGTGTGACACTACCTAGTTCAACAGTTTTGGGTTCTATTGAACCTATTGCAAAAATAGTTGAGACTGACCAACCCAAGACCCCTTGTGAAACAGCACCAGTCTCCACCTGTATTGTTGGCTCTGTGAGCAAGTCTAGTCAAGACCAAGAGCCATCCAATACTGCCCACTGGCACCCTCCAGTGGATATTAGCCACCTAACACCAGAACAACAAAAGGAAGTAGAGCAAATGTTATTTGAGGAATCAAATGCTTTTGCCCGAGATGATGGAGACATTGGAAATATTCCGAGTTTGAACATGACCATTAACCTGACAGACGACATCCCAGTCCAACGCACATACACATCCATCCCCAAGCCATTATACAAAGAGGTGAAAGAATACATCCAGGACTTACTGGCCAAAGGCTGGATAGTCAAGTCGAAATCACCCTTTGCTGCGCCTGTAGTGTGTGTGAGGAAACGGGATGGCACGCTAAGACTTTGCATTGACTACAGACAGTTGAATCAGAAGACCGTGCCTGACCGCCACCCGCTTCCGCGCATCCGGGACCTCCTGGACACGTTAGGCGGCCACAGCTGGTTCAGCATTCTGGACCAAGGTAAAGCTTACCACCAGGGGTATATGGCTGAGGGTTCACGCCATATGACTGCCTTCGTCTCACCCTGGGGGCTATATGAGTGGGTAAGGATTCCTTTTGGTCTCAGTAATGCCCCCGCCGCTTTTCAACGCAGTATGGAAGAAATGCTAGACACCCTGCGTGATGATTGTTGCATTCCATATCTGGATGACATCCTTTGCTATTCAAAGGGGTTCACTGAACATGTTGAGGCGCTGCGCAAGGTCCTCAGAGCTCTTCAGCAACATGGGGTTAAGCTTCGCCCAACCAAATGTGAACTGTTCAAAGCAGAGGTCAGATATGTGGGTAGGCTGGTTTCAGAAAAGGGGGTCCGAATCGATCCAAAGGACTATGAAGCTGTCAAGTCACTCAGTCAGAAGACGCCAACGAACGTGGGTGAGTTAAGAAAACTGCTTGGGTTTTTAAGTTATTATCGGGCCTACATTCAAGATTTTTCCAGGATTGCTAAACCTTTGTACAGCCTCCTACAAGTCAAAGGGAGTCCTGAAAACACTCAGACCAAGCCCAAGAAAACCCGAAGTGCTCAGCTGCCCTCAAGGGCTCCTATCAGCTGGACAAGTGAGCACGACCACATCCTGAGGCAGCTCATTGACACTCTGTCCGACCCACCTGTGCTTGCCTACCCCGACTTCGAACTACCCTTTGTTTTACATACTGACGCATGTGAGAAAGGGCTCGGGGCTGTGTTGTATCAGAGGCAGGGGGGAAAATTAAAAATCATAGCGTATGGCTCAAGAACTCTGACCCCAGCTGAAAAAAACTATTGTTTACATTCCGGTAAGCTAGAGTTCCTAGCTCTTAAATGGGCCATTTGTGAGAAGTTCAGGGATTATTTATTTTATGCCCCAGAGTTCACAGTGTATACCGACAATAATCCCTTGACATATGTAATGAGCACTGCAAAGTTAAATGCGACAGGACATAGGTGGGTAGGAGAGCTTGCAGATTTCCGGTTTAACATCAAGTACCGACCTGGTAGAGTTAATGTGGACGCTGACACTTTGTCACGCCTTCCGCTGGACATTGACAGTTATGTTGGAGAATGTACAGAGGAGCTTAGCCGAGACATTGTTTGTGCAACATGGGAAGGGAGTGAGGTAGCAAAGAAGAGTGATGTTGCCTATGTAGCTGCCTTAAACCTGGCTCAAGACATTGGGTCGGACACTAGGCCAGACGCACCAGCCTTACCTAGCATTAGCCATGAAGAGCTAGTGAGAGCACAAAGACAAGACACGACAATTAAAGAACTCCTCAGGTTAAAAGAGACCAAACCCACACTAACTGACAGAGACAGACAAAATGCAGATGGGTTAGTGCGGAGGTTAATGCGTGAGTGGGGGAAACTTAAGATGGAGAATGAGCTACTTTACAGAGAAGCTGGGGGTAGAAAACAGCTTGTACTGCCTGCAGAGTACAGGCCCTTGGTGCTGAAACTCCTTCATAAGGACATGGGTCACCTCGGTGCTGAAAGAGTTATCAACCTGGCCCGAGATCGCTTCTACTGGCCCTTTATGAAGAAGGACATTGAAGCTTATGTGACGAGACAATGTCCCTGTATAAAACAAAAGAAACCCACCACACACGTCAGGGCACCCATGGGGAGCATCAGTTCCAGTGCACCCATGGAGCTAGTATCCATTGACTTTATGCATCTAGAAAAGAGCAGAGGTGGTTACGAATACATACTTGTTGCAGTTGACCACTTTACACGGTTCGCCCAGGCGTGGCCGACCAGAAACAAGTCAGCTAAAACTGCTGCGGAGAAACTATACAATGATTTTATTCCTCGTTTTGGGTACCCTGCTAGGCTACATCACGACCAGGGCCGTGAATTTGAAAACTCACTGTTTAGGGGACTACAGCAGCTGTCAGGTGTCAGTCACTCACGTA
>JBBPBX010083697.1:0-15465 GCA_038048925.1 Garcialebias charrua
CATCAACTTTTCAAAGCAACAGGTAGGACAGGTCACTCCTGCTACGAGGTTATCATCTCAAACATTCAGAAGTTTGTTTGTTATTGGTTATAATTTTTTTTCCCCTGAGATGCTTTTTTGCTGGGTTTTATTTATTTTTTACTTAAATGCATTTGCATATGGGGGTTTGCATCATCCACATTGTGATCTATCTTTGCTCAAGTATTTGGCATTAAATGTCTGAGTCAACTCTGACTGCCTATTAGCAAAATATTGTACAAACCACTGGACATATTTTTTACCCTGAGGCTGTTAGACTGATGAATAAATAACCAGAATAATCACTGCAAAATATCACATCATGTTGCTGCTGATCTGTTTCATGCTGCTGTGTTCATTCGTGCCCATCTGCTCATACAGACTCATGTTCGTGCTGCTGTTTGGAGTATTAATGTTTTTCTATGATATTAGTGCTTATTGTATTTTTAGTTGTTTTTCTTAGTTCATATCTTAGATGTTATTACTGTTCTTCTCTTACATTTTATTGTTGGATGTAACTGGGACCCTGTGTACATAATCTCGTTTCATCACATGTATCACATGTGGTGCGAATGACAATAAAGATTCTCTGACTCTAAATCTTTGAGAATGTAATCACTGGATGAACATCTACAGCTGAGTATTCTGTAAAGTCAACCCTATTCCAGATGGCTGCCACAGCCGATAGACTTTAGCTTGTGCACAAATGTTTAACTTAGTCATATTTACAGTTATTAAGCTGAAGTTTGTTGTGGTAGTAGCTGAGAGTCATCCTCATCACATACTTTGAGCATTAACGCTTTGCAAGAGATCTCATGATGTCACCTGAAATTGTGCTTGATGCCCTTAATTTTTCAAAATAAGACGATCTTAGTTTAAATCTCTATTAATAGCAGCAGGAGGTATGCATTCCTTCAAGGAATGCTTGGTCTTTAATTAATAACATAGTTACATTAGATGATACAAACTCATTCAAGGCTTTCTTGAAATGTTGCTTCAAAAAACTAATTAGTCCAGTAGAGCTTAAAGGAAAAAAATGTTCTGTGATGTGCTGCTAAAAGCAGTATTCCTTTTATTTTAATGAGTCTTCAGTCATCCTTAAGGCTGTGTTTCCTATTGATATTATTAAATGAAGGCATTATTGATTAAATATATGTCATCTGCTGGATGACTAATGGCTCAAGCCACCTTAGTTATACGTTTAAATTGACCTGAAGCTACAACCTCCGTCATTATGCCTCTTAGGCATGTGGATTGCTAGAGCCCAACTCGATTAGAAATAATTTATAAAACCAAATCATACAGATTTAATTTTATTTTACCTTCTGTCTGACTCTCGTCTTGTTCCTGACGTCAAACACTGATCCAAAACTGAACTAGAACTCTGAGTGGATTTCAGATTAAAAAAACAGTGCAGTATTTATTTTTTTCATCCACGTGTGGAAGATTTAGGCCTCAGACCGTGTATTTATTGGATTTTAGAAAACATTTTTATACTTTTTACCTGAAGTGGTGTAGGATATATGGTCAGTGTTAAACTGACACACTACCTTAATTAATTACTTATTCAGGTTGAATAGTAAGTCACGGATTCTATTTCTTTTCAGAATTACCATAACGACTCTGTGATCATTTATGATGGACAATAAACCAGAAAACCATAAAATGACAATGGAAATGTTAATTATAGTTGGCATGCTTAGAGACACTGCCTTCTATTTAAAATAAATCAACTAAAATTAACTTGTACACTTGATTGACTGATTTCAATTTCTTGCCAATTAAACTCCTCAGCAAATTTAATTCAGCAAACAACAGACATAAGTAATGGGATGACATATTTACTTACATCCGCAGGCATTTAGCTTAAAGTTAGTTACCAGCTTAAGATGCTAAAGAGAAGAGAAATAGGAGGAGAAGAAGAAATTGTTTAAAGGAAGTTAATTATAGCAGGTCGCATTCGTAAATGAGCCCATGAGGCTCAATAAGATTTACCTGACTAAATAAAGGTTGAATGAAAAATTATCTTGAGTGTATGACCAGAAATTACACTCTCCATCAGATTTCTGCTGAACTCCAGTTACGTTTGTAAACAGCTGACTCATTACCTTTAAGACGACAGCCTGGTAAGAGAAGACACCAGCCTTTCAGACGCACAGAGTCCTTGCAGGTCCGGTGTGCCTGAACTGGTTCGTTTACTTTCAACGTCTCCTGGGGTTCGCGTGGATCATCAGAAATAGTGGCACTTTCTGGTTGACTTCAAAATAAACGTTCCTCAAAGGATCCAATAAGTCTCAGTCGGGTCATCTGGACAGTTTCTTTTTTATAGAAACATTTCACCCTCTATCTGGAGGGCTTCATCAGTCATAGGATTTCCAGCGAGAGACAAGACGGCCCCCAGAAACCATCCTGGCTCCAGCAAACTGGTTGGTCTACTTAAGGTGTTTACTTCTTGGTGGGGGAAACAGTTTTGCTGTAAGTCCTATGACTGATGAAGCCCTCCAGATAGAGGGTGAAACGTTTCTATAAAAAAGAAACTGTCCAGATGACCCGACTGAGACTTATTGGATTTGGTACCTGGATTATTGAGCATGAACTTTTTTGTTCCTCAATGGAGTTTTCCTTGAAAAGTGGAGCGTATGCTCGGTTCTGGCTTCAACAGCAGATGTGCTGTGAAGCTTTGTTGATGTAACGGGTCTTTAACGTCTGACTTCGTCCACCAGCTTTTGGGAGCAAAAGCATGACAGCTCTTACTTCCCGATCCAGACTAAACTATCAAGGAAGGGAACGCTTTTTACCAAAAGTGTTGACATCAGATATTCAGTCTCCTGATTGGTTTGTGGACCAGTGGAAGGGAGTTAGAGTCACGTCAACGAGTTCATTTGACGTTATCATGATTCAAGGTGAAAGTCAGAAGCAGTCAGAAACAGAAAGAACTGTTTGGAGGAAGACAGGGAGTTGTGGAGCCATTCTCATGAAAACAACTGATTACTGTTTTCCTCTTACTAAACAAAACTGAGAACTTCAACTTGACATGTACTTTCAACTTTGCCACAGTTCTTTGACTAAGACATATTGAAAAATATACCAGCATAGTAATGACCATTCACATATTAAGAATATACTGCTCATGCAAATAACAACTGATCATAAAAATGACTGAAGGTTATTCTGTTGAATACATTTGACTTAGCACAAATTTAAAGAGTAAAAAGAGTCTCTTGTAGTGATTATGTTCTTAGATTCAAACTAAAATGGACTAAACTGTGTTAATGTCTGTTTTACTGAGAGGACCAGTAAAAGGTGTCATTGGAACAGTTAAAGAGAAAAAGGTGTATCGCTGACCTCAGTTGACCACGGTTAGGTTCACTACAGTTGGCTCTTAGTTTATCTGAAGATTCCTAGGTGTGATCAGAATGTAAGCTGCCAAAAAAAGATGAAAACATTTGTGTATGAAGGAAACATTATTTTAGGTTTGTGAAGAGCTTGATTCAACAGTCTCTTGAGTCATAATTGCTTTTATTTACTGATCTAATCAAAAACACATTTGAGCTGAAGAAAGGAAAAAAAAATCTATTAACAGTTTTATAAAGCAGCTGATGAATGCAATTAAGTAAATAAATAAAAAGACAGAATCCCTGTTTGACAGCAAAGATGTGGTTTATTAGAGCACAACGATAGTGATCAGACAAACAGAATCAAAATCCAAAAAACCCAAGCCATACAGATTTACAGACACTTTATACCTTCCCTGCTCATCACTACAGATACTTTTTCTCTCACTTGTTCACTTATCACTCATCAGGGAGGACATTCTGGGTCAGCCTAACCAAAATCCAAGTCCCCAGCCCAGACTTCATGGAGTCTGTAAGTCCACGTAGGCTCACGGATGACGTCTTATTTTTAGAAACTTCCCTTTCATATTTGGTGGTAATAAGACCTTCCATGTGTATCATATCCTAAGTTATTACTGATGATATAACAAAAACACATTCTAACTTGGCCCAAAAAGGTGACTTCAAATGTACCTGAAGCACGTTGTATCTGAGTCCAGTAACGTCTTGACATTTAATGTCACGTGCACTGTAGTATGGCAGCAATGACAGGAACTCCACTTTGACTCGCTCTTTATTTGTTCCTGTTGTTTTTCTTTTAACTTTCTTTGCGCCTACACTGCACACACACGCTATGACTGCGACACACTTTTGGAGTTTTCTGTGTCGATGCCTTGCCATCCTGCCATCATGGTTCAAGCTCTGGCACATTATGGCGACCATCTCCATGATCCTCCATCTGCCTGCACAGATCTAACTCTACGGAACAATTTGGTTCTGCTGGGAAACTTTGGATGTTCTGTGTCTGCCGGACCCGGTTCTGGAGGGCAGACATCATCCATTGCCACGGTTGTTATTATCATCATGCTACTAACGGGACCGCACTGCTAACATGACTGTGCCACAAACCGTATGCTGCTAACAGTACCATGCTGCTAACAGTACCATGCTGCTAATGGGACCATGTTGCTAACAGAACCTCACTTCCAACTTAACCATTCTGCTAATAGGACCATGCTGCTGTAGATGTATTCATTTTTGACTTTTGGAGCATTATTTTGTATTTTTGTTGATGCTTTTATTTCTTGATGTAGTTTTTTTGGCGAGTCAAGACAGCTGTTCTCGTCTTGAGCATTCCATTGCGTTGTTGATCTTGTGTTGACCTGCATATGACAAATAAACCTAAACCTTGTGTCAGAGGACTTAATTAGACGAATCAGGTTTAATTGGACCTGATTAGATTGAATTTAGGGAAACGGAAACAAAGCAGGGACTCAAGTGTGTTGAACTCAGACCTTACTTCTGTAACGTTTGATCCTTGTTCATGAAACTGGTCCTCTTTTCATAAAACGCCACACAAGCCAATTATATTTGCTTTCATTTTATGTTATTAAAGATGTTGCAAAGAGCAACTTTTATTGATCTAAAATGTCAACTGTGAATGCCAGGTTTTGTTGTTGCTGCTGGAAGTTTCTCAACAAACAGTTTTGCATCGATGTTCTGTAATCCGTTTGGCAGATATAGTATACTGTTGTCTCTTTGAGCCTGCTCTCGCCTGTTCAGAACTCACTGCAGTTTGTTTCTTCTTCTCTTTCTGGAAAAACAAAACAACAAAAACAAATGTTTTTCAGAATTCGTAACAAAGATTTCTTGATTTACTGAAAATGATCCTTGCAGCCTTCATTTAAAGAGCATTTGGATTTCTGTTTCAGGCACTTGAATAATAAAATTTGAAAAATTATCTTTTTGTAACCAGAAGCCAAGAAAAACAACACAGTAAGAATATTACCAATAATTTTTATACCACTTCTGAATTTCAACTGTGTTTTAAGACATGCATGAGTAATAGGTCCAAGCACAATATATTTGTCCAGAAACACACCTTGATAATGAAATCACCACGCAGTAAATTTACAAACCTGGTGATTTATTTTTGAAGATTCATTCAACCTTAGGCAGGTTAATCCCATTGAGCCTTGAGGACTCTTTTACAAGAGAGACCAGGTTTCAACAAAGAATGATGACAACAGTGACAACAGACAATCATAAAAGAGGCATACATATTTTTTTAAAGGGGACCAAATATTGGTTTTATAAATTTGTATGGTATGTCTGTGGGCTATCCAGACCATGTTCATTCAATTTAATGCACAAAATAATTCTTAGATAATAAAATATCCCCTTTCTAGTTGTGCCTTTTCTCACTTCCGTTCTGAACAGGCTGTTTATGATAAGGCCACGCCCTTCAAAAATCTGTTTACATTAACTCCGCCCTCCAAAGGGGACCCTGAGTCAGACCCAGAGGCAGACGCCATTTTGGGCAGGGCAAATGAGGCGCTGACGCGTCGCGTAGGCCGCTGAGAAACATCCATAAGTTCACCCTCCATGTTAAAAACTCTTCGTCTGACTCTTCGAAAACAAGCAATAAGGCTGCAGAGTAACACACTGGCTGCTAACTGCTATACACGCTCTCTCTAGCGGGGACCGCTTTTTTCACGGACCACATCCGGCGCGGACCGGATATGGTCCGCGAGCAGTCGTCCGGTTGATTTAAGAGCCCGTAAATAAGTTTTTTCGTTGATAGATAATTAGTTATTAGCGGTACTGCATTTTAACAACAACGAAACATCGAACTCTAGTAGCCATTGTGCTGACATGAACTCAGGAAAAAAAACGTGACGTCTTTTATACTGAAGTGGGTGGAGCATCACCAGGGGTTGCTAGGTGAGGGGCTGGACTCAGGTTGGGGTGGGTTGTCCTGCGGATTTGAAAACGAGACATTTATATCACTGAAAAATAAATATACTTAGAGTAAATAAACCACTGGGTGCATTTCTTTGGTCCTAGGACTGTTTTTTTTAAAGAAATACATACCCAAAGTTGAGTTTAAAAAAAACATTAAAAAGTGAATTTTGCATCTGTGGTCCACTTTAACGAGTTAAAAAAATATATCAAAGCAGCAAAACAGATAGATTTTAAGGCAAATGTAGACAACTAAAAACAGGAACATTGGTTCTTGCCAGGAGTCCAACAGATTCTTAAAGCAGTTTAGAGAAGTCAGGGTTGAGAGCTTCAGATCTTTTTGTAAGATATTCCAGGAAGTAGGAGCGGAGTAAGAGAAGGCCCTTTTGCCAAGTTCAGTTCTCACTGAGGGAAACACTGCATGTAATCATGTCTTAAGAGCACACGCTGTAGAGACATGTAGAAGGAGATGTATGAAGAAGATGTGACACAAATTAAACAAGTGTTTGCACAGAACCTACTATATTCCACAATTATCTGGAAATGTTACATTTTGTTTATGTATTTTCCTTTTTTTAGCTTCTTTGATTTGACCTAATCACATTTTCACACCTTTAATGATTTATGTTAATTTCTTATTTACTTTGGAACAAAATAACCGTTTGGTCTATTCTAGTATAAATACACAGTTTAAAATGTATTTGTTTTGTGATTTAATTTGTACTCTATTTTTGACGTTAAATACTGTAACTGTAAAACTATTTTTTATGCTTGTTGTATGCAAAAAAACAAGTTTATTTGCTGCAAAAGCCCTTCATGCAAATTTTGCTTTAGGTAAAGTATATTTGTGTAACACAGAAATAAACAAACATTTCTCACTGTTGTAGCTTTTAATGACACAGATTATTTCTTACACTGACGGGAAGATGGCATTTTAATTTTGATACAGTGATCACACTTTTGTTTAATAAAATTTACAACATATTTTTGTTGTCTACTGTGATTTTAATATTTTTCCTAGTTATTTGATTTTACAGTTATGTCTGTATATTTGTTATTAGAATTATATTACATTGATATGTTTTTTATTTGTTCTTTTGTCCCGTGCATACATTTTACAGTGCATTCAGTGGATCTCAACAAGTTAGCACATTATTTTTACATTGTTGGAAGGTTCAGAGCTTCCTTGTTAATAGTTCCTCATGGAATATGAAATTTAAATTTTAAGCCTTTTGTTAAGGCCGTCTGAACCTTGTCCACTTCCTTTTCAAGCACTGATTAATCCCAATATAAAGATGACCATTATTTTTCAAATGTGTTCAGCATTTTGTTCCATCACAATACATTCCTTGTACCTAAAATTAGCTTGGATTAAACTTTTACTATGTACCTATACGTATCTTTATGTAAATTACTTTTTGTCTGTGTCTCGTGGCTGCAGCTGCTCACTCTCTCCATGGAAATATCAGCTAAATTCTGTGGGTGACCCAAGAAAAGAGGACATTTTGTTGTTTTTAGAGAAGGATGGACTGCCATTCTTTTAGCTATTTATCCTTTAAAAATATCTCTGTATTAAAAGTGTGTTGTTTTGTATGCATAGTTTTGTAGATGTTTGCTTTTGAGAATTTGAACATAAAGCATTTTTTATATTGATGAAGCACTTTCCAATCAAGATACACTTTTGGTTCAGAGCATTCAATCCATGCGTTTCTTTCTTTCACATTACATTAGTTTTCAATATTTTTAATCCAACAATGTTCAGTCAGGTCATCTGGACGGTTTCTTTCTTTTTTTTTTTTTTCTGAACTGTTTCGTCCTTCATCCAAAGGAATTCTTCAATCTGAGGAGACCCCCAAACTCAGAACACTAAAGTTCATTTTCAGTAATCCAGTTAAAAATCCTGGTGCATGAAAAAGTTGAACTTTGGTGTTTTGAACCACTTTGGCATTCCTGTCAGATGAGTTGACGGGGGAGAGGGCGGGCCCCGGAGGCCATCTTAGCACGGCAAACAGTTTTTTCCACTTTGGAGTATGCTGTTTGTTAGCCTGGTTAAAACCAGACCCTTTCCTTGACTTCGCTTCAGACAAGGGTCTGGGACCTGTCCATTGACAAACGATTCTTGCTGGAGGCGTGGGCTCTACTGATGGCTGCTCCCTGTGGTCTGCTGAACTTGACTTCAGCTCCGCCTCCTGCTGAATTTTCTCTCGCTCCGTTGTATATTCTGTGTTTATATGATAATAAAACGTCCTAATAAAATAAAATAAAACCATGGAGCGCTGGTCCAACACACCAGAAGACCAGGAAATCTGATGGGACTCGGGCAGCAACTTAAAACCTGACTTTAATTCTCTCGTGACAACCTGAGACGTTTCCTTGTTCAGCGGAGGGAGAGGAGGAGGAGGAGGAGGGAGCGAACACTTGACTTTTGGGAAAAAAACAAAAGAAAACTCCAGATAAGGGATTAAGAAGGGGAAATTAATAAATTTGTGTCACATATAAAACAGTCCTGCATCGCTTTGAATGAGAACATGCGGCTGCGAGCTGGCTGCGCGCTGGGACAGGTGGGGGCATTTCCTTGTTCAGCGGAGGGAGAGGAGGAGAAGGAGGAGGAGGAGGGAGCGAACACTTGACTTTTGGCCAAAAAAACAAAAGAAAACTCCAGATAAGGGATTAAGAAGGGGAAATTAATACATTTGTGTCATTTATACAACAGTCCTCGATGCAGGACTCCTGCATCGCTTTGAATGAGAACATGCGGCTGCGAGCTGGCTGCGCTGGGACAGGTGGGGGCGTAGGTTAGGGGCCAAAAACTCCGCCCCTTCTGTTCTCTGATTGGTCCGAACAAAAATCTACCGGAGAAATCCTTGTGGATGAGAGAAGTCCCAGACTGTGCAGTGAAGGAAAATGAGAATTGAGCGGAGCTGTGCAGGAGGGCGAGGGCCAGGCTAGCTTTTTGTGGGAACCCGTTTGTTTGCGGGGCTCCTCAGATTGAAGAAGTCCTTTAGATGAAGGATGAAAGATCTCAGAAAAAATCGTCCAGATGACCTGACTGAACATGTTGGATTTCTACCTGGATTATTGAGCATGAACTTTGGTATATTTTGTCTTTTTCCATATTGTTTATTAAAGGTTCAGTATGTAATTTCTGGAACACGCTGGAACTTAGGAAAATTTTGAACAGAGACACGTTTCTGGTCCCTCCCCCTCAGAGCCATATATGGCTCTGTTACCCCTTGCTCTGCTGAAATTCAAATTCAAGCTCTGTTTTTATTGGCTGATTCAAATTCAAGCTCTGTTTTTATTGGCTGGTTACAAACTCTGTTTTTATTGGCTGGTTAACGGCGTGTCACTGTGGCTTTTTAGAAATGCTTTTAGAGAAGCAAGGGGACAATAGTTTTTTTCAGAGATTACTTGTCTAAAATCAGTGTGTCAGGAGGTAGTGACAGAGTTACATACAGCTCCTTTAAATGCTTTATTTCTTTAGCGCTCTGAGGCATGTTCGAATAAACTAATTTACAATTATGTACCTGTTAGTTCTGAATAATCCCAGTAGTCTCTCCCACACACTCATAAATTATCAGTGTATCTGTCAGTCATTCATTTTCCAGTTTGCTTTATAAAGTTTGTGTCTTTAAACATAGGGAGGATGGAAGTACAGGTACAGTCAGGAGCTCATTAATGCCTCACAAGGACAATGTAAGGATTTAGGGTCATGGCTTTGGTAAGAAGAAATCAAATACACGTCTACGCACCCACTCTTGTCGTCTGTTTGCTGAATGCAGTTTAGACTCGGACTGATAATCCAACAGAGGTATTTTATTCACTGCAGCTAAAGGAAGCAGCCGAAGTCGATGTCAGGTCTTACCGTACATATAAAAATATTGTCCAAGTTGTTTTTGGAGGGCTTCCTGTCCTATTGTAACCTCTAGATTCCCGTGTGGGATGGCTGCATCTGTTGATGCCTCAGGTGTTCAGAATGGGTTTATTTGCAGAACTCGTCCTTGTGACTGTTGATTCATTTTGACAACACTTGTTTGTGGTCCGTGAGTTGTCTCTGCTTTTTTGTTTCTAAGGGAGTGCCCCAGGGCTCCCCTCTAGGACAAGAATCTGTATCCAGAAATTGAATGTAAAATATCTTTGTAACAATAAACATATGTCATGTGCGTATTGTTGGAGAAACTGTGGAATTGGCCTTTGGAAGAGTTCCTGTTTCTATACCGTTTTTTAAATATTTTTTTATTCAAGAATATATACGTGTTCAAGCTAATCCAATCACTGCCTCAAATTGTTTAACGTTTGCTGTTGTTTCTGCTTTTTTACGGCTTTCTTAATGTGGGGCTGCGGTAGCTTGGTGGTCAGTGTCATGGTCCTGTGTAATCCGGCGGTTGCAGGTTTGAGCTCAGGTTACGTCAGGAAGGCCATCCGGCATAAAGCAATTGCCAAATCTTTCAGGCGAGTTCATTCGCTGTTGCAACCTCGAAGAAGGGAGCAGCCAAAAGAAACTTACTTCCTTTTTCTGCTTTCTTGTCGTGGCAGTTATTTTTGTTAGTCTTTGCAGTTAATCTACCCTTTTGTGCCAGATCTTTTTACAAAGGCTGTAATTTAGACTTAGTTTGATCCAGTGACAAAACCGTCATTAAACCTTCTTCAGCACGCTCCATTACTTTATACTTCCGCTCTCGGCAGGGACTGGTCGCATTTCCTTTTGCTCCTACATCTCCCTGCATTCCCTCCCCCGCTTCTGCATTTGTCTCGTCTATAACTCTTCAGCGCTCGCTCGAACCAATTTGGAATGGAATTATGTGCGTGGACTGTCTTCTGGGCTATTTCACTTATCGATTCTATCGACAACAAAAATTTCTGCGAAGCGCTCCGGCCGGGGAGAGCCAGGGCGCCCTATCGACACGCAGGCGGTGAGCTGCATTATGGACTCTATGAGCAGGCTAATGCAACTGTCCGCTCTTTCTGTCGGGGACGTGGAATCTCTGTGTTTTATTGGGACACCGGAGGCTCATGCCACTGAAGGGCTGAGGGGGACCGCGGCGATTGGCGTGCTGACGAGGACCTCCGCTCAGCGAAAATGCTTTGATCCAGGCTATGAAGGACCTTCCCAGCTGTTTGTGCGGGCTGTGTCACACGGTGAGAGAAGCGGTGGCTGCCGCGGACCTGCAGTGTGAACTGTGGACTCGTTTACAGCGCTCGGATTCAAACAGAGCACATATGGAGGAATCTTTTAGCTCGGAACCTGACACGAATTCGGCGATTTGGACCCAGAAAACAGAACCTGGACTTAAAGACCGCAGTACAAAGAACACTGTGGGCTGACTGGAAAATAAAGCAACTTATCTAATCTGGCCTCTGGCCTTGGACTGTTGAAGGCTGTCTACAAATCTTCTCCTAGACTGGGAGCTGAAGGAACCCGCTGCCTCCTACCCCTCCCCCAGAGGTTTCTGTGTGCATTCTTGGTTTGAGCCGAGCTCTGAGACCAGCGAACTGTTTCTTATCTAGAATTGTTACACACAGACTGTTCCCTCCCGCCTGCCGTCATAAATGCATCTTGTCCTGTAACTAAATGTGCTTATTTGATATGGTTTTTACTGATTCACGCGGTGTCTTGAAGACAAAACGTGATTCATCTTTTTTTAATATCAACGCTGTAAACCCCGTGTCTTATCCTGTTTTCCTGCTTTTGACCTTCATCTGGGGACAGATTGGGCCTGGCCGCGCTAAGAGTTATGAGTGTTGATAAACATATAACGTGTTGATAAACATGTCATGCTTTGTTCAGCTGCAGCTTGTTTGCACTCATTCTATCTCCTGGATGTCTGAAACTACATATTTACGTTGTACCGATGAAAATTGATGCAATGTTAATAAACCTTCTTGATTCTTGATTCTTGATTCTTGATTCTTACTCAGCAGTGTGTACTGACATTCATTCAACCTTTTATTTTATACAGGTTAGTCCCATTGACCCTCGGTAATTCATTTACAAGAGAGACCTGATTTTAACAAAGACAGAAACATGTCTTTTGTATTTATAAAATAGGTTAAAACATTTATCGTTAATAACCTGTATTTGAAAAGACCAAAAAGGTATAAACTACAACACCCAAAATGGTGTAGACTTTCTGATTCTTTTAGAGAACAAACCTGAAAAGTAACTAAAAGGAAAACATATTGGACCTTTACGTCATTTCTAAAGAAGTTTAGTTTTGACCTTCAATTAAATCAGGATACTGCACTTCTGTTTTGCAGAAGTTTGTAAAACATCCTGTTAGTGCCACTATGTTCAGTTGGCATGTTGGATCTGTCTCTCTTAAATTAGCAAATCTTGGGATAATACATAAAGGTTCAAAAACAACTATGTAGCATGCTTAGTAAAAATGTACAACAGTAACTGGTGAGCGAAGAAAACTTTAAATTTAGAGAATAAAAAAAGCAATCTGATGCTGCAGCCTTGTTTAATTAACATTAAACAACAAATTCAGAAACACTGAGGCTTTGTCTTAAAACTTTCAAATTTAGTCCACCAAATCAGCATATTATTGTAATGTGTGTTCATTTTACAGATGGAAACTATGACAATAACAAATCGGTAAGTTTCTAAGTCAGGTGTATCTGATGTACTGATAACCTCTAGTTTTCTGCAAGTTCACAGCATTAAAAAATATGTTGCCCAAAAGTATGACCTTTAGAATCCCTGATTATTGTTGGAAACTTGAAGAAGACATATGATTTCTATTTTTCTTTGATTAAAACCTTTAGTGGGTAAAGTGGATGGATGGATGGATGCATGGAACAGATATTTCATACCAAGAATACCATATTTCAGCTTCTACACTGTAAGATCTAATTAGTTCACCTTACTTAAAAAAAGTACGCAAAGTCGTTGCCTCAAAAAAATTAAGCAAAGTAGTCTTAAGATTAGTGAGTAAGAAAAGCTAATCTTTTTTAAGTTTGCAGTACTAAATCAAGTAGTACAACTAATACAAAAAAAATAAGTTCAGATAACTCATTAGCCATGCTTAGTGTTAACTTATTTTTTTTAATTTGTGTGGACTGATGTAAATTTAACCCCACTTAGAATTAGTGAGTAAGAAAAGCTAATCTTTTTTAAGTTTGCAGTACTAAATCAAGTAGTACAACTAATACAAAAAAAATAAGTTCAGATAACTCATTAGCCATGCTTAGTGTTAACTTATTTTTTTTAATTTGTGTGGACTGATGTAAATTTAACCCCACTTAGAATTACTAAATACCTACAACTTACTACCAAATCATTTTGTACATCAACAACTGGCTAAATTAACTGGGAAATATCAAACAAAAAACTAATTTAAACTGGTAAAACCACAGTAAAATTTTGTATGTAAAATAAAGGATATTTTGTGTATTTTGTTCATCGCTAATAATAATCAAATTAAATGGTAAGTTACTTTTTAAACCCGCTAACTGACTACCAGTACTACTACTGTCATTACAAAACATGCAAAATGTAACATCATGGAATGAGAGGTACATATCACTTTCGAAAAATTTATTGTCACCATTTTTAAACAATTCAGCAACTCTGACTTAATCCACAATCAAAAACTGAAGATTAGCCTCTTTTAGTCAAGACAGTTTTCAATTAACAAAATGTACCAAATGCCAGGCAAAAAGCTTAAAATAAATTAAATGTAAATGTTTACATTTTTAGCAGTTGTCTTAATACAGTACTTTAAACAAAAAATGTGGAAATGTGGAAGTTTAGGCAAAAATGTGCAATACGTCAACCGTCCACAAAGCAACAACTTGTAGTACCGGTACCTTTTCTCCAACAGAACAGTCCAAAAACTTGCGGTTTTTCAATGAACAGTCCACAGAGCAGAAACTTCAAATATTTTTTTCCTGCTAAAAGTCCACAAAACAAAAACTTGCAGTGCTTCTTCAATGAACAGTCCACAGAGCAGAAACGTCAAATATTTTTTTCCTGCTAACAGTCCACAAAACAAAAACTTGCAGTGCTTCTTCAATGAACAGTCCACAGAGCAGAAACGTCAAATATTTTTTTCCTGCTAATAGTCCAAAAAGCAAAAACTTGCAGTGCTTCTTCAATGAACAGTCCACAGAGCAGAAACTTCAAATGTTTTTTTCCTGCTAACAGTCCAAAAAGCAAAAACTTGCAGTGCTTCTTCAATGAACAGTCCACAGAGCAGAAACTTCAAATGTTTTTTTCCTGCTAACAGTCCAAAAAGCAAAAACTTGCAGTGCTTCTTCAATGAACAGTCCACAGAGCAGAAACTTCAAATGTTTTTTTCCTGCTAACAGTCCAAAAAGCAAAAACTTGCAGTGCTTCTTCAATGAACAGTCCACAGAGCAGAAACTTCAAATGTTTTTTTCCTGCTAACAGTCCAAAAACAAAAACTTGCAGTGCTTCTTCAATGAACAGTCCACAGAGCAGAAACTTCAATTTTTTTTTCCTGCTAACAGTCCAAAAAGCAAAAACTTGCAGTACCTCTTCATTGAACAAGTTAGAGTCCACAGAGAGAGTCCTTATTTAGGTGTCACACCACTCGTGATCGGTGAGTTCCTGTATCAGGGTGAGGACTCGGGGGTTCAGGTTGAGACGACGCTTTGAGTGTTTGTTCTCCACTTTGGTTCCCTTTTCTGGATTTATCCGAAAAAAAAACACCTGTTAAAAGAAAAGACGACCATTATAATTATTTTGACGTTTCAGTAAAGTAAAATACATATTTAAAAAAGCTAAGTCTGGTCCTCTGGACATTCAAAAAACAAAACAAAACAAAAAAGTAGAAATGTTTCGTCTTTCGTCTGAAAGACTTCCTCAGTCTGAGCTGCTGTATTCAGCTTAGTCTTATAAATAGCACCCTCTCAGTGGATCAACCAGTTTTCTGATGACAAACAAAACCAGCTGCTCCCATGATCAAGGAGGACCATCAGCCTAACGATGGATCGTTAGTACCCTGATGGTTGTTTGCTATTCACAGAGGGCTGAGTGATACTAGCAATAACAGCATTGTAGGAGGGGGACAGTTGAACCAGGAGGCCTCAACCCATTTTTAATGATGGACGGTTTCTTTTCACAAAGATGGCCTCCTTTACTCCTCTCTAAAACCATCGTTCCTATGAACGAGGCCATCTACAT
>JBBPBX010083698.1:0-15465 GCA_038048925.1 Garcialebias charrua
TATATAAGAAAACAAACATGGAAAAGGAAAAAAGATCAGACCCATTACCCTCTTGGTGAATTACAAGTTACAATCTCACAAGCTTTCATGTTGGACAGCCCGCTGAGTCGGTGTCTGCCAAGAAACCTGCTGACTGAGAGCTGAAAACCCCACAAAGAACAATTTCACAGATTTCTTTGACTAATTAAATGTTGCAGTTTCCATTTCCTCATAACTTTTTGATAGATACGTTGATTAAGACCACAGTACAACAAGCCACTGTACTATGAACATGTCAGGTTCTGAGAAAGAATGGAAGGAAAGGCACAAGAAACAGAGAAGACGATAGAAATAAGGAGAAAGATGAACACATGGGACAGTACAGTCAGCTCAGTTTGTGTGCTGAGTAGTTTTACCCTTCTGCTGTAAGTCAAAGGGGAACATCAACTCAGCCTTCATTAACCCTCACTCCTTCTGTCCTCCAAGGCTTCATAAATGTTGAGGAAGCATTAATGTCCCCCACCAAAGTGCCACAAGATGGGGTGAAACATCCCAGCAAGAAATTTAGCAGCAGAGCAGAGATTACAGAAGCCCTTCTGCCAGAAGCTTCTTTATATCTGAGACCAATGACATTTTTTTTAATCAAGCTTCTTCCATAACAGCTACCAGGAAAATAATTATGCCAGCTGAAGCATCATTGTTACTGTCCAGTTTTAATTGTTATATACTTATACTGTGTATACATACAACTTAGTTTCATGAATCCAGAACAGGGATTTTTCAAATATTATTAACCTCATTTTGATGTATTTTCTTATTGTTTACCATTTACTTTAAAACTCCAATAGAAAATAATTTTCAGGGGTTGAATTTTTTTGTTTTATAAAGTATAACTTTGTAGATGCAATATATTTCATCATGGAACAAACAAAAAAACGAGACAAATCAACAGAAAACCTAAGGATGTATTAATACTCATGTACACTGCATGGTCAGTGCTGTGTAGACTTTGTAGAGCCATTTGTTGCAGCAGTTACAGCAGCATGTTTCATCAGGTACATTGATGGAATTTTAGCCAAAAATTCACATTAAAAATCCCCTTTAAGTTAAATGAGCACCACCTCTGTACAGCTATCTTTATATCATACCTGCATTCTTAGTTGAACTGAAGTCTGGGCTTTGATTGGACAATTTCAGGACATTTAAAGGTTCAGTCTGCAGTTTCTGTAGAACTGCAGCACTTAGAAATATTTTCAACAGGCAAAGCATTCTGATCCCTCCCCCTCAGAGCCATATGTGGCTCTGCCCCCTTGTGGTCTGTTGAATTTCAAATTCAAGCTCTGTTTTTATTGGCTGATTCAAATTCAAGCTCTGTTTTTATTGGCTGGTTACAAACTCTGTTTTTATTGGCTGGAAAATGGCGGGTCACCTTTTCTTTTTAGAAATGCTTATTTACCACCTGGAGAAGCAAGGGGACAATATTTTTTTTTTTTTTTTTCAGAGATTACCTGGCTAACATCAGTCTGTCAGGAGGTAGTGACAGAGTGAAGAAATATGTTCATAAAAAAAGCTACATACTGAAGCTTTAACTGTTTTTCCTCAAACAACTGGTATGCTGCTTTAATGATGTGTTTAGTGTCATTGCATGAACTCATTAAGTGTGAACCTCAGCCCCAGTCTCGTCTTTGGAACACTAGGGTCAGGTCGTCCTCCAATGCAAGAGTTGGGGGTTCAAATCCACCAGCAGTCACATGCTGAAGTGTCCCTGGGAAAGACACTGAACCCCTCATTGCCTCTGATGTGTGTCCCATCGGTGTATGAATGTGATCTAAAGCTCTGATTAGTTTCTTTAAAATGATTTGTGCAATTAGCTTTGTATAGATCTAGTAGAGTGCTGTATGAATGGCTAAATGAGGCACAGATTGTGTTGTAAAGCACTTTGAGTGTCTTGACAAATAGAAAGGTGCTATATAAGTACTGTACCGTCCATGTAACATTCTATTTATGAGCCGGTTTCTCCCAGATGTTTTTTTTAATAATTTATTCCGCCCACCTATCATTCACCTATGACCAGTTTAACAGTTTGTCAAAAACAAACTTAAAAAATCTCACAGCATGATGCTGCCACCACCATGCTTAACTACAGCAATGACTGTCTGCATAATGGGAGGTGTTGAAAAATGCGAGGCTTTGGAAAAGGCATGGCGTTGTTCTTGATTGCAAAACTTTTGGCTCATCTGACCATTTAACCTTCTCCCACATGGTGAATGAGTCTCTGTTTTGCCTTTTTTTGCACAAACTACAGCAAATCTTTGTTGACCAATTCAATTTTAGTATTAGTATAGTAACTGTTACATTGTGTGTTTTAAAACAATATGTTGGAGATGCTTTGTCACACATTTGTGTTGTGTTCCACAGCAACACAGCTCAGTTCTGCTTCACGTCTCTCTTGGTTCAGTGATTACTCAATTTCTCAAAGCTTACCTCTGTGCAGGATGTAGCTGGCTTCAATGATGATTTATGAATGGCCAGACTGGTGTTTATGAACATTTCACCAAACACCAAACTTTAACAAACTATGTGAAGGTGCTATTTATAAGAATGAACTTGTTGTGGCTCCTCAGACTGAAGAAGCCTTTTGGATGAAAGTCGAAACGCTTCAACAAAAATAAACTGTCCGAGGACCTGACTTAACTTTGTTGGATTTAACCAAACTGTTTTGTGGTTGAGCTTTATGGCCGCTTATGCTTGTTGCGGTTGATCTGGTCTCTTAGTCCTCTGTCCAACAACAGATTGTTTTTTAATTGTAGGTTGACTTGCTGCTTCCACCATAAAGTGTGATGTTCTGGCGTCCTGTTCTGAAGGCTAAACAAGGTTTGACAACAGGCTGCATATTAAGGTTTGGCGAAAGGCACAATGTGCAAATCGCTCACAGTCCAAGTTCAAACTTCAGAACCTGAAGTTTAGTGCGGTGCAACACTTTTTCCCTACCTATGATGGAGAATAATATCCACATGACTGCTTAAGTGTACTAACAATTAGCAGAATGCATCTTGTACGTAACACATGTCAAATTGCTATCCATCACTGTTGACAACGTTACTGCTCAGGCTCTAAAACTCATTCAACAGATGTCTGAAAGCAACAGCAACAACAAAAAACTCAAATCCAATTTAGTTCCAAGCAGTTACTATGCTTAGAAAAAGTCAGTAAAAAGATAAATGAAAATATAAAGAGGCAATGTACAGTATACCGTCCACATTCATATACCACACATTTAAAAACTTGGATGGATGTTTTGGATTATCTTCTGTGATGGCTGAAAAAGATTGAGCAGATTCATGAAAAAACAAAGAGTTTTCGAAAACAGATTTCAGTCCATGTAAAGCCCAAAATGGTATGAAATAGGAACTCAATCAAGGTTGATCAAAGTGAATAAGAGAGACCCGCCACCAATACTGAATAATTCAGAGTAGAAAGATTTCCCTTCTCAAAGAAATGTCCACAATAATTAAACATTGAAAGATAAAGAGGGAACATTTGGTAATAGTTTATAAAGTATGTAATGAATAAATAGCGGTAAAGATTTTGTTCATTAAATGTATATTTGTACAAATAATACACAACATATTCCACAGAGCTAACAAAGCTAAACCCTTTTTTAAAGCTAATGCTTAAATAGTCAATGCAATTTTAGCACAAACGTGTAAGAACCATCGAATGTAAAAGAAATCTGACAGGAACTCAGAAGCTGAAATTGTAACAAAGTCAACTTCCTTGTCAGCTGGTACTATGCTTTACTTCTGCCAGGTCCAGACAGATAAACTGGGGAGTGGTGGCGCAGAAGCTAGATATGGTGGATCCTGTGATCGTACGGTTGCCAGTTCAACTCCCCGTAGCGGCAACATTAAAATGTGGGTGGGAAAGGTGAAACACCCACACCTGTCTCCACCCTCATTTTCCCCACTCTGGGCCCTTGAGCAAGGCCCTTAACCCCCACCCTCTGCTCCCTCAGGTGCTCTTGATAGCAGCTCTCTGCTCCACACAGAGGGCTGTGGTAGCTCGGTGGTCTGTGGCGGCGTCAAGGACATCCAGCATAAAAACAAATGTCACGTCTTAGTAGAGCTGGACGATATGGCCAAAATTTTTATCACGATATAGTTCTTAATTTCGGTCGATATCGATATAATTCGATATCGATATAAACAATATAAAAGCCTAAAAAAAACTATAAACTATACAAATAAATTGATGTTCACCTTGTATTTGTATTTAGCCTCCAAAAAGATGGAAATCACCATCAAATAAACATAAAATTCTCAACCCAATAATTCTGTCGGGTCATGGACAGTTTTTTTATAGAAACGTTTCACCCTCCATCCTCCATCCAGTTTCCAGATGACCCAACTGAGAATTATTGGATTTGGTACCTGGATTATTGAGCATGAACTTTCTTGGCATAAAATTCTCAACTGTGTCAATATTAATAGTTTTAACTTTAAACAAGAACTTTAAAATTTACAGCATTGAAATTCATAGTTAATTAAATAAAACTTTTGGGTGTCGTTATTGATGAGAAGCTGACATGGAAATCTCATGGAAATTACTTAAGAATAAAAATAACAAAATCAATTACATTATTGTATAAAGTAAAATAGTTTTTGAATGACAAAGTTTTGAATATATTGTATAATGTAATGATTGTTCCATATTTAATCTGTTGTATTGAAGTTTGGGGAAAAGCATGCAAAACTTTTACAAATCCTATTTTTATTTTACTAAAAAGAGCTGTAAGAATTATTATTAGGAAGTGCTATGGTCACCCAACAAATATATTATTTCATCAATTGAAATTATTAAAATGTTATGATTTGGTTGAACATAGTATTTTACAAGTCATGTATAAAACTAAAAAAAATTACCCCCAAATATTCAATTACATTTTGTTTAAAAAGTTATTAAACCCTGAAGGGAATGTAAATGTTTGTAAAATCTTCATTTAGGACTAGTTTGAAGGAGCTGAGCTGTAAATCAGGAAACAGGATTGTGTTGACTTGATATCACCATAAACATTTATAAAACTATTTATGTTTTAAAAGATGATTAAATCAAAGTTGTTGGGAAGGTGTGGTGCAGGTGAAGTCAAAGTCAAAGTCAAAGTCAACTTTATTGTCAGATCTGCAATATGTACTGTACAGGACATACACAGGACCGAAATTGCGTTTCTCTCAGTCCCTCGGTGCAACAGTAAACATCTAAACATTGAAACACTGAAACATATAATAATTGACATAAGCATAAAATAGTAAAACTAACACTGTCCTGAGTTTTTTGCATAGTGGAATAAGAGTATGAAAATTTACACCAACTCTAAAACTAAAACATTAAACATTTAATGAACATAATACTGTCCTGAGTTTTTGCATACTAGTATAAAAAAAGAGTATAAAAAGTATAACTAAAATAAACTAAAGGTTTCTAGCATTGACATTTGCAAAGTGGCAAAGCAGAAGGTTGTTGTTTGTAGTTATTTTGTATTTTTTAAACAAGGGGCAGATATTATAACACTATTTTCGTCTTTCTGCACATTTTCATTCAGTGTTTTTTCTTCTTCTGATGAATTTGTTTTATTTTGAATAAAAAAAACATGTCGCGCTGGGGCTGTTTGTTTACGTCGTAGTTTCAGGGAAACGTTGGCTCAAACTTTATTCTTCATCTTCTGACTCTCATCATATTCTATCGAGTGGAAACTCTTCAGATTAAACAAGTAGATGTTTCCACCGCTAGTTAGAACGACTCCGTCACGTTTTGAAAAATAAACAAACCGAGTAGGACTCGCTGCAGAAGAAGCCTGCAGTTTAACAAAACCGAACTACGTCCACACCGACGAATTAGTCTTTCCTCTCATCAGTGATGTCGTCTGCTTTCTCTTCGCTTGTGAAACTTTGTTCAGTCACATTCTGACGGTCATGAGCACTCGTTTGACTCGTTTTGAAGCGAAAACTTAACGCGCTTTGGAGACTAGCTTAGCTTTTAGCCTGCTACCGCTAACGTCTGCTGCTGGACTGAGCGCTGCGTAACAACGACGTCACCACGCACGTTTTGTGTCACAGCTTTTTCTGTCCGGGCGCGTTGTTGAAGCAGCCGCTCCAACCCGAACAGAAAGAGAAAAACGTCAGTGAAACGTTGTAAAATCCTATCGAAATATCGAAAATATGCTTAAACTTCATATCATCGTTATTGAATAAAAGTATATCGCGATATTTATCGTTATTGAATTATCGTCCAGCACTACGTCTTAGTGTGAAACAGTTTGCTGTGGTGACCTCTGAAGAAGGAAGCAACTGAAAGACGAAAAATAAAAAAAATGTCTAGATAGACAAATAGGTCATGGGCTTGGTAAAATATTAATATAATAATAAACATCAAGGATAAAAATAGGCCATTTTGTTGGATACCTAATGTCTTCTGATTCCTGCTGTTCTAAGAATTGACTTCCAATATGGTAATCTGTGTTATTACTGCAAAACCATCCTTTGTTTTATTTCCAATTAGCAACTTGCCTTAAATATGATAAAGTGTTTAATTTTCTTGTAGAATTCAGAGAAACAAAACAGTGGCAGGAAATTAGAATAATGAAACTAACAAACTACTGGCATGAACCAACAGCTGTATTTCCCCCTTATATTATTTACATTGTGTCAAATGTAATATGTTCACATGCTGTATTTGCAAAAAAGTAAATAAAAAAAGGTAAAAAACTGAAACTAGCCTTTTGTGTTTTAATTATGATGTACATTTTTTCATCTAACTACTTTTAGTCAAAACCAAAGCACTTCTGCAAAGGGACCAAAGAGCTAAAGCTAGATCTATACTTGACGCGTCGCGCGAGGGTGCGCGCGCCAAAAGTGACGCAATTTCACCGTCCCCGCCCCTGCGCGTAGGCCCCGCGTGTGGTCTTGGCGCGTGTCGTGCACCTTCGATTTTTTGAAACTCCGCAAGGCTAGTGCGCGCGCGGTGGGCGCTACAGAATTGATTCGGGTGGGGACCTTCACGCCAGAGCCTGCAGCTGTCTGCACCGCTGTGGTCGTGGAGACGGCATCGCGACGCATGGAGGAATGTTTTTATGTGATACAAATGTATTAAATTCACCTTCTTCATCTCTGAGCTGGACTTTTCTTTTGTTGTTTTGCCAAAAGTCACGTGATCGCTTCCTCCTCGCTGACTCCATGCATTAAAACCGCAAGACACAAAAACTGTTGTTCTTATTATTCAGCACGCGAGCGGAGCATTTTTTTTGTTGTTGTGTGATTTCAAACAGTTCTTCTTCTACGGTAGATTTCTTCTTCTACCCTTTCTTGCAACATATGCACAGGTTTTAGAGGCTACTGCCACCTGCTGGCCCGTAAAAGAACAGCACTTTGCCATGCTCCGCCGTGCGTCAACCATAAACACAGCGGCGAAACTCTAAACGCAGAAGCCGCACGGCTCAGTGCGCGCGCAGTTCGCGCGCAGAGGGCCAGAGGACCAAAGCGCGAGTATAACTCAGCCTTAAATGTGGCCCTACAGCCTTAGAGAAAAAACTTCTGCTCAAAATATAGCTTTACATATCTACAGATGGTTTAGATCGAATTCTGATTTATTTTGTCAAAGACATTATAGAGCATTCACGTTTTAATTGTTCAGCAATGCTCAGTATCACCAGTTCCCCTCTGACGTGATTCAAGTGCAAAGAATGATGGAATGCACCGTTACTACCATCCTGCAAAGACCTAGAACATACCAGGGTGTGTCTATTAGTTTTTAAAGGGCATCTCCGATTTCAAAGAACATTTTAAATTCTGAACACAAGCCTTTAAACATTCCCTGTAAAACTAATCCAGGACTCTTTCAGCCGTCAGCTGAACTCAGCACTATTCAAGCATTTTCTTCACATATTCATTCTCTTTTTCTCAGTGGGGTGAGGCGGTGAGAGTTCACCCTTCGGGTCTGAACCTACATCAGCAGCAGCAGCCTCGAGGCTACAATCAGCTTCTCCTCTGTGTCTGCGATTGTACTACACAAGAAGCTTTGCACAGTGTCTCTGATGCAGTTGAACAGTGACTGAAATACTTTTACAGTTTTGACACATGAATCAAGGTTTGTTACGTGAGCATATGTCAGGATGACAGCAGACTCAAGTCAGATCTGACATCTACGCATCACTGCTTCAGGAAGTTAAACTGGCAGATGTGTTAACCCCCAAGGCAGTCAGTGATTGTTCAGTCGTACCTTATTAGTTAGCATAGCACACCTGTCAGGTTGTAGATTTCTCCCAGCTGAATTCTTGACGGTGCAATGCTATGCACACACAAACTCAACAAAATGGAGACTGGACAGAAGTTTCATTTTCCTTCCAAAAAGTCCTCGAACAACATAAAAAGAGAAGGCAAACTAAAAGCTTAGCATTCCTTGAAATTAATAATGTGTATAAACTGCTGCCTTTTATACCAGAGTTTTAAAGTAAGATCATCCTATGTTGAGAAGTGACAGAATTACAATTGTTTCAGTCAAATTGATCAAATAACATTATGAGTGAGGTCATGCAATATCACAAATTTCAGGTTGTGAATGAGTCTTGGCTACCAAACCAACCTTTAGCTTCATCAAACTGACTGAGCAACAGCCTTTTTTGTGTTTGCTAAGGTCAACTGGCTGTGGTGGTCATCCTGAATTGGGTTGGTTCCAAAAATTGATCAGCTACTACTTTGTATATAGGTATATAAAAATATTACTTTCTGAACATTACAGTAAAATTCATCTTGTGGTTCACAAAATATTTTGCTAACATTCAAACAGGGTTGAATCCATCAGTAAATGCCAATGGTTTTGAATAAGATATCTTGCAACGAGTCGTATTTGGTGTGAACTGGGAATAACTCTCAAATACCAACACACCAACTTTTCATTTGTTCTTCTGTCCATTTATCCATCTTCTATCACTTTTCCATAGTCAAGTCACACAGGCAACAGGTCCAGAAGAAAAATCCAGACCTCCCTCTCCCCAGCGACACATTCCACCTCATTCTGGGGGACCCCGAGGTGTTCCCAGGCCAGTAAAGGTACGCCATCCCTTCAGCAACGTGTGGGTCTTCCCAAGTGCTTCCAACCAGTGAGACATGTCGAGAAATCCTCTAAAGGGAGACGTCACTAACCGTGTTTCCATCCATTTTCATTTCGAATTTTGAGCTAATTTTTGAAATCTCGCAAATATGTAAATACAAATTAATGCGAAGCAGAAGTGTTTCCATCTACTGGCTTGTAGCGCATCTACCAAGCCACGCACAGCGTCATTACGTCAGCGTCATTACGTCAGACGTCAGCACTGCGCATGTCTACAGTAAACAGGAAGTAGCGGTTGAAAACAGAACCCGGCCACACATCTCGTCAAAATGGAGAGAATATTTCAGGTACGTGTTGCTATCGGGCAAGTTGTATTTATTCTGTCATGCCAACTAGTTTTAGCGATGTTACATGTTGTCCGGAGCGGAAACAGCTGAACGTCACGTGACGTGAATGTTCGCTACGGCAGAACTGAGTCGGAAAATCTGTTTCCATCTGTCGTTTTGCGCATCTGCTCATTTTCGAAGATCCCAAAAACCACCTCAAGCGAGCGTATAAACTTTTTGGCGAATTTGAGGAAGTAAATTCGGATTTTGCCGTTTCCATTAAGCTTTTCTGCTGCGATACTTCAAAATGCGCAGCTAGAAACCTTGATGGAAACACGGCTAATGATACATCCTAATCAGCTGCCCGAACCACTTCACCTGACTCATTTCATTCAACCTTTATTTAGGCAGGTTAATCCCATTGAGCCTTGAGGACTCATTTACAAGAGACCTGGAGGAGCAGTAGCTCTACCCCGAGCTCCCACCAGATGACGGTGCGCCTCACCCGTTTAAGGTAGCTCCTCATTATTTTATTTCAGTATCTGTAAAACTGACTGAGTTATAGCCATTATTGTTTTTTTTTTAACGTCACAGGTGTGTTGGCCATCTTGAAATGGGTTGACTTCTAAAGTTCATCTGTTATATTTGTTCATGTTCAAGTTCAAGAATCTTCATTATCTCCAAAGGGCTATTCATTTTACAGTAAACAGACACATAAAACATCCATACTAGACAAGACATTAAGACATTCAAAATATCAGTACAGAAATCATCATTGTTTGTTGAAAAGCCTGACCACTACAGGGATAAATGAGTTGTTCAGTCCGTTTCTACATCTGGGCAGCAGATACCTGCATCCAGATGGAAGCAACCTGAACTCACCATGGAGTGCGTGATCAGGATCTGCCAGAATCAACCTTGTTCACTGACCTCACCTGGTGTAGGTCAGTGAGGTTCTGTAGGACTATGGCAGCAGTTTTGCTGCACATCCTGACAATCCCCACGAGTTTGTTCCTGTTTTTGCATGTCAGAAGTCCAAACCAACAGATGAAGGTAAAAGTTAAGAGACTCAATTAAACATGAATAAAACATTCTCATAAAATTAGAATCAAACTTAAAACCACAGAGCTTCCGATTAAAATACATTTTTGGATGGACCGTCTTACAAAGTGAGTTCATATGGGGGTCAAATGTAAGTTTGTCATCAAGAACAATTCCCAGAAACTTATATTGATGCACCACCTCAACAGCTTCACCGTTAACTACCAAAGGAGTGACAACTGAAGAAGAGCCTTTTCTAAAACCAACGCCCATCTCCTTCGTCTTAGAAACATTTAACTTTGTACATCCAACAACTTTCTGAGTGTTTCATTAAAATCCACCCACCAATGCCAGAGATATTTTGCTAACAGACAGGCAGACTGCACCTTCTATTATACAAGGGGTCTCCTGTGCAACATGCAAGAATAAAAAACATTAACACTGTGATGTAAGTTTTAGCACGAGGTGTAGTTCAATACGTCGAGAACAGAAGGCATAAATCAGGCTCGACCTTAGTGAACATTAGTGTTCAATGATAAAAATGCAAAAACACAGATTGCCCATCAAGCAAGACAGGTTCTTGATTTGATGTAATACCAGCCTGATTTTATATTTTTTCTATGTTATGCACAAAACATCAGGAATAACTATACTGTAGTCAGTTAACCCCCTGCTGCTTTGTTGGAGCCTATAGCCATTTAACAACTTGAACTTTCTAAGATAAATCGCTCAGTCTTTTAATAACCACAACTTAATATATTAAATCGGCAGAAGAACAAACCCCTTGTTTAAAAAGTATCTCTGAATAATGCAGATTAGACATGCCACGTTAGTTTAGTTTAGTCTGGTCAAGCATACAATGCATTGCAGCCCTCAAACAACAGGCACTTTCTGTTTCCTTGGTGAGCCGACTGATATTAGCTGCCTTCAGGCACACCACTGGAATGCAGCAAATTTGTAACTCTGCTGAAATATGCATTTGATGGCTCTGTGGACCTCAGAGCAGCGGGAAACGTAAAATCGATGTAAAGACTGATTACAGCATGAAATCACTGCCTTGTCTCACAGCACTGGAATAATGGCAATCTGAAAAAAGTACACGATCTCTTAGAGAAGCGTGGAAAATCTGCTCGACTTGTGGCTTAAATGTGTCCAAAACAAGCATTCCAGCTTCTTTTTCCTTGACTTTTGTTGTGAAGTTGTCAAACTATTCACATTTGTTAGATTTCCAGCACCTGTCTGCTCGATGCGACGGGTCCTTGAACGTAACATCATAGCAATTTAGTGCTTTTCAGAACACCTCTGTCAAATTGAACAAAACACACTGTTTTTATTGAGGGACGTCAGAAAACATGTCAGTCTCCCTTCAGATTGTAAGAAAAACATCATTTTAAAAACTCACAAAACATACATTTTCAGACACTGTGAAAACTATAAAAAAGAGGAACGAGTGAGTCATTAAAATGGCTCTGAAATTCACAAAATTAACAATCTTCAGGTTATTTTTAATAAGTACTATTGCTTAACTTGACAGCAACCTCTCTGTGTCTGCATAGATTTATTATGAAGACAGCTATTTTTCTGCATGTTGACAGGAAATAAAAGCGGGTAGACAATTAAGATTGTTAAGCGTGCATCCCTTTTCACTGGAGGTTTCAGCCTCTGGGAAGGATTTCTCAGTGAAACATCTTCCTGAACAACCTTCATTGCAACAAATGATTTTAGGTCCACTCATGCCTCGTCTGTTGTGAAGAAGTTCAGCCTTTTTACATGAATAAAGACAAGATTGATTAAAATATGCATCTGTTTTTCTCTTTGCTTTGTTTACAACTCTAACATCATTAAAAAAATCAAAGAAAAGAGGCGTAACAACCTTAAAGTTGAAAAAAAAAAAAAATCTAATTTGCCCTGGAATTTGTCTTCCAAAAATCAATGCCTGCTCGCCGTGACATTCTCTCTCTTTTTGATTTGGTTAATTATCACTGATAGGATACTCCAGGGGAAGTGATAACTGACAGAGAATGAGAGTTTTAATGGCATGCAAGTCAGATGAGGTGGTAAATGTATACCCCATGGGGAGAATAGTTTTTTTTTTCTTTTCTTTATCTGACTCCACTGTTACAGATTCAGTAGTAGTGGTGGTGGTGGTAGTGGGGTTGTAGCAGCACCTTAAAAGGTGCAGCTTGCCGAAAGGGGATGCCATCTTAAACGAGCATCAGTTAAAGGGTAGGTGTATGAGGTGGCTCTCCTTCATTGATCTTCAGTAAACTCTTTTCAGAAAGCAGAGGTGAACACAAAATCAGTTTTGATTTCTTGAGCTCTAAGATCCCATTCCCTGATGCCAGAAGAATGGTCCTTGAGAGGTAAATGGACTGCACTTATATAGCACCGGTCTATCTAATGAAGACACTCACATTCATACACAGCGCTCTACTACACACATTCATACAGTACTCTACTACATACATTCACACACTGATGGGACACAGATCAGAGGCAATGAGAGGTTCAGTGTCTTGCCCAGGGCCACTCCAGCATGTGACTGCTGGTGGAATTGAACCCCCAGCTCTCCCATTGGAGTGCGTGCACTCTAAACACTCAGCCACAGCTGCTCCACCAGAGGTCCTCTGGTGTGTATTAAGGATAAAGTAGGCTCCACAACACAGTACAGGTAGTCCCCGATTTACGAGCGCTCTGATCTACGAGGTTCCAGACTTACGAGCTGGCGAATTTTTGGAAAAAACGCAAAAAATACTGAGTTTTCATGTGTTTTTTCACCACAGTTCGTTAGCTAAACATGTGGACACACGTTTCCGATCATTTTTATGCACTCATAAGCAGTTTTTTGATGAAAAACGAGTGTTTGTAGTCGCGCTAGCGAAACCGTTCCAATTTACGAGCGAAATTCCGGACTTACGAGAGACATGGCAACCGTTCCGAAATACGAGATTTCCGGTTTACGAGCGCCTCGTTGTAACGGATCTCGCTCGTAAATCGGGGACTACCTGTATGTGACATTATTTACATGAATGCCCCTGCCAGCTGCTTGCAGATGTTGGATGTTGTTTACAATGATGCGCTAGAGCTGTCATTGCTAACCCGATTCTGAGCCCAGCCCCACCCGACCCGAATGTGGGGTAGGGGGGCTATGATAATGTGCTGGTTCCCTTTCAGTCTGGTCTCTCAGTGCAACATACTTGCTATGGGAATTGCGCCCCCGCGCAATTACCTAAAGGAATATACTCAAGCCTTTACGGCTAGGGGCGTCATCGCCGCGCCAGAGGCCCCGCCCTCTGGGTACTTAAGCGGCTTGCGCCCCTCCATCTTTCTCTTTTTGCCCTTCACCTCGCTTAAACCTGAACTACCTCTTCGCGGGACTTCTTTGTTGCTTCGTCGCTCAACCTGAGGTGAGCTTGCTCCCTGCACAGAGCGCACAGAGAATTATTCCTGCGTACTGCTGGACTAGCGAAAGCTAGTCCGGCACATTTCTCTTAACCCCGAAGTATTTTCTCCTCTCTCTACAGGTTGCTTCGCTCGACGGCGCTAACTACGCCACAAGTAAAAAGCTACCTCGCTAACTCCTAGCGAGCTAGCCAGCGAAAGTGACGCAACGGAGGAGACATTTCAAGAAAAAATAAGAAAGATTCTGGAAGGACTCGCTCGCCTCGTCTCGGACATGCCTCCGGAGAAAGGAAAACGAAAGGCGAGACTTAAAGGAAAACCAACGGGATGGTGAGTCCAACTTGGCGCGCCTGTCCCAGCGGATGCGGCTTTTGCCTCGTAGCAACGGACACCCACGAGGCCTGTCCAGTCTGCCTGGGAATGCTTCATGCAAAAACAGCGCTGGATACGTCCGACTTTTGCCCACACTGCAGCCTCATGATGGATGCGGTGTTGCAGCATCGGGTTGACCTCGTCGCCAAAGCCATGGGCTCTTCAGCGACACCAGCGGACGCGGACACCACGTAGCCCCTCACTCCCACGCCGGAGCTAGAGAACATGGCTCTACATGACAGCACACATGTCGAATGGGGCGACAGCCCTGACGTGCTGGCTCCCATGGTGGACCTAAAAGTCGAATTCGACACCCGTGGCATGATGAACGAGGACGAGATCTCGATTTCAGCCTTGGGCAAATTTTCAACGGAGGAGGCGGACGTGGAACTGTAGGATCAGGGTGAAGATCTCTCCCAGCCCCCTGATACCTGTGCTTCCAGAAACTGACTTTTCCATCCCTGCTCTGTTCGACTTGTGCCACAGAGCAGGAACGCGTTGCACATCCCATGGCCTGAACCTCCGCCTCGCCAACAGGTCACGAGACTGGCAGGAAACTATTTTTACTTGAAGCAGCAGGCCGCCACGAGGCAAAAGATGCCCGTGTTCCCGGACTTCCTCACAGAATTAACTCGCACCTGGACTCAACCACGAGCCCCTATGCTTCTCCCCCTCTCACAGTTCCTCGACGTGGATGGGATGGATAAAGTGGGAATACCTGGAGACAGTGATTCACACATTCATTACATCTAGGCTGGATTACTGCAATTCCCTTCTGCTTGGCGTCAGTCAAGCCACCATTGCACGATTACAACTGGTTCAGAACGCAGCTGCCCGATTTTTAACCAGCACACGCAAAAGAGAGCACATTACACCAGTCTTGGCCTCCCTTCACTGGCTACCGGTTCATCTTCGAATCCAATTCAAAATTCTCATGTATGTCTACAAATCGCTGAACAGTCTCGCCCCCGCCTATCTCTCGGATCTGATACACCCATATGTCCCTCCACGTGCTTTGAGGTCAGAGGATCAGGTACTCTTAATAGTTCCAGAAACTCGCCTTAAGCGCAGGGGTGACAGGGCTTTCTCTGTAGCAGGCCCAAGACTCTGGAACGAGTTACCGCTGCTCATCAAACAGGCCCCCTCCCTCTCGGTTTTCAAATCCCGGTTAAAAACTCACTACTACTCCATCGCTTTCAATGCCAGCTGATTTGTATTGGATCGTTTGATTTATGATCTGCAA
>JBBPBX010083699.1:0-15465 GCA_038048925.1 Garcialebias charrua
TATAGCTATGTTTGAGTTGGCAATATGTTGTGGACTGTTGAGCATGATAATTTATTTGACTAAAATAAACAATTTTTGCACAAACTTATGTCATGTGAAATTCTGCAGGAGCACTGTTAAAATATTTTGGCAGCACAGAAACACCTCAGTGCATGTTCACTTTACCAGGATCAGCTGTGGGCAGTGCATCAGGTAAGAGAAAGACTCACCATGCAGCATACAATTAATTTTTAGTTATAGCAATTACACTCCAGAGTCTGTATTGAAAGTATGCAAGGAATGTGTGTGCATAATATGTATTTCATCTTATGTCCATCTTCGTCCTCTTCAGAGCTAAGTGCACCCCCATCCTCTGTGCCCACTACAATCACTTCTGATCTACCTGGTAAGTTAACTGCATAACATCATTTTTATAACTCCTAAACAACTAACTCGTAAAAAAATTATTTACAATGTAAGCAGAAAATAGAAGACTTTTGGAGGAACAAATACTGTTTAAACATGTCTGAAGAAAATTTCAGTTTTACTGGCTGATTTGTTTTATTACTTCAAGCTAAAAAGACAAGTATGAAAGTACTTTTATACTTTTTCATTAAAAAAGTGAACAACATAATTATAAGTATGATGTGACATCTAACATAACTACATTTTTTATTTTCATCTTAGGTCCATCTCCATCCTCTGCAGAGCCAAGTCTAGCATCCTCTATGACCGCAGTCTCATCTGTGTCTGCAACTACTGCTAAACTACCTGGTAAGCAAAACCTCTTTTCATATAATTGTTTAACCATCTTGAGATATAATTCTGATATTATTTCTAAAATCATACACATAGACGACCACATTATTTACTATTTATTTAAATAAATTTCAGTTGGTGTACTGGCAGATTCCTTTTTATTATAAGCAAAAACACACTGGTATAAGAATAGTTGAACTTTTTATTTAAAAAAGCAAGCAACATAATTGTAAATGAGATATGACATCTAACATAACAATTTTTTTGTTTTCATCTTAGGTCCATCTCCATCCTCTGCAGAGCTAAGTCTAGCATCCCTATCTTCTGTGCCCACTGTCTCATCTGTGTCTGCAACTGCAGATGATCTACCTGGTAAGTTAACAGCAAAACATCTTCTATAATTCCTCTTTGTGCTCCAGATCATTTTCAGATTAACAGTTATGTACATCGCAAACATTTTCTGCCCTTTTATGTTATTATTAATCATCATCTTTCTTTTGTCTCTTTCTCAGAAGCTTCCACATCAAAGTCTGAGCCACACCAAGGATCATCAGCTCTGCCAATGGACCCAGCTGAGTGGCCATCTTTCCTCTCAGATGTAAACAGGACTGAGCAGGTGATGAGAGGACCACTGCCTATTAAGGATACATTTTCCTTCCCCAAAAGGCATGATGGGTGAAGTTTTCATTTTCATTATGCTTACAGACAGTTAGTCAATGGGGAAAAAGTCAGGCGGAGCTGGCTGACTTATTCAGTATCTAAAGATGCAGTCTTTTGCTTCTGCTGCAAATTATTCTCCCGAAAGTCATCAAAACTGTCAACCGAAGGACAACGGGATTGGGTCAACATTGGGTCACTTCTAAAACAGCATGAAAACAGTGAGGATCACTGTAGTAACATGGGAAAATGGAAGGAATTTTCTGTCCGTCTTTCAAAAGGCAAAACAATTGATGAGGCTGAAATGGGCCTTCTGGAGGCAGAAAAGAATCGTTGGAGAGATGTGCTCACACGCAGGTGGGAGAATGATAAAACCATCTGACCGTTGATTGCAGTAATTCACATTATTAGTAGAAACAGAGGGCCCCCATCCAAATTTTGCTTAGGGCCCCAAAGAGGCTTGGGCCGGCCCTGGCTGTTGTTGTGTCTGTCAAGTTAGCTGTGGTGACCAACTTGTGTTGGTTTGACTCTTAAAGTTAATTAACTCTGAATGTTTGACTAAGGTCTGTTCACCAGAACATGATATATTTTACTAACATGACAGGTAAATGAACAAACACAAAATCATGATCAAAATCACCATTGCGTTTTGCTTTTGGTGGCAAGCAATAATAAATGAATAGACAACAAAATGCTTTAAGATAGTCCAACAAAGTTCAATCAGTTCAATCAGGTTTATTGTAGAGACGTTTTGTCTTTCAACCAAAGGACTTCATCAGTCTGAGGAGTCCCAACAAATTCAGTCCCACAAGCAGCACACTTCCATAGTGGAATAACCAGTTTGCTAGTGATAAGATGGTTTCTGGTATCCACCGGCCAAAGTGGTTCAAAGCATCAAAGTTCACGCTCAGTAACCCAGGTAGAAAATACAACAAAGATAAATCAGATCATCTGGATGGTTTCTTTCTTTTTTCTTCTTTTTGTTGTTGTTGTTTTAGACACACATTGATGTTTTGAACCACTTCAGCCATGCCTCAAAGGAGTCGACAGGGGAAAGGGCGGGCCCCAGAAACCATCTTATCGCCAGCAAACTGGTTGAGCCACTATGTGAGTGTGCTGCTTGTGGGACTCAGTTTGTTGTGGCTCTTCTGACTGATGAAGTCCTTTGGATGAAGGATGAAAAGTAAAAATAAAAAAAGAAAGAAAGAAAGAACCCAGATGATGCTGGATTTTTAACCTGGATTATTGAGCATGAACTTTGATGTTTTAAGAAGACATTTTCTCACTGAGATGTTTGTATAAAACAAAGAACTAAATTAACAATCTGAAGAGCTAATTAAATCAGCAGAGACATCAGGCTTGGATTCCAGCGGTTCGTTCCCAGCAGGCTGAAGAAAACTATAGAAAAGTGCACCGTGAGCACAAACCCACCTGGCTGACAGGTGCACGTGAAATTGTTCCCTTCTCCCCCTTGTCTGACATCAGCACAGGTGCCGTTGTTGCGGCAGGGTCTGCGGTGGCAGGCGTCAAACTCCTCACAAAAAATCCCCATGAAGCCGTCCTCACAGTCGCAGAAGAAGGTGCTCTGCAGGTAAGAATCGCACACGAGGTTCACAGGTTTCAGTGCAAGAACGTCAGAAAAAGGGGGAAAAAAAACTTGTGAAACTGAAATGATGAGTTTGATGGCTGTAAAGGAATTCAGTGACGGGACACGTCGGTCACAAGAATCTGTGGCACATTCTAATTTTCTCATCTAACAGATGCGTCATCGTGAAAAGCTGAAGAGAAAAACATGTTCATGTAAATCACTACCTGCTTAAAGATGCAAAACAAGCTTCTCATCCAATAAAGATATTTATTAACCTTTAGGGCTCGCTCATTAGCGTTTTCTTCCAACATGTTCTCACTCCCCTACTCGTCATATTTTGATGCTTGGGCTCAGGGTCCCTCTGCATCACATACTTGACGCGTCGGGTCGCCCCTACTCGTCATTAATTGGTTTGTTTGGGGTTCGGGGGTCAAATAAAAAGTGAATGGTTAAGTCTAGGGTTTGTTATCAGGTTAGGCCTAAGGTTTAAATTTTGAGAGAGAAATGCATCCTGTTGCTAAAAAAAAAAGTAGATATGAAAGTGCTTCACTATCCAAACCGGAAGACAAGATCTAACATTCAATGGTATTACCCTGCACACCAACTAATGATGAGAAGGGGCGACTCGACGCATCAAGTATGTGACGCAGAGGGACCCTGAGCCCAAGCATCAATATATGATGAGTAGGGAGTGAGTTTCTTCAGGGGTATAAAACCCAAATCCTTTTATAAATGTGGTTATTAAACTTTATTGTTCAGTTGATTCAAAATGCTGCTGTTAAATTTCTGAGCTCCATCTTATATTAAAGATCTTATTATTCCATGTTTCTTTTACAGATAACTTCACTAAAATGCTGCAGGTTTACTTGTGGTTCCTAGGGTTATAAAAGTAGAATGGGTGACAGGGCTGATATCAGCTCCTCTCTTGTGGAACCAACCTGTCTGTGCGGCTGACACCCTGACCACTTTCTGGACAAAGCTTCTTTTAAACAAGTCCTATAGTTAGGGTTTTGGTTTCCTGATCTGCAGTTTAGTTATGCTGCTAAAGGCTTGGACTGCTGGAGGACAAACTGACCACATCCTCTTGACAGGTGGTCACGACATGTGGCCACCTGTCCTGAGCATGGTTCTGGTTCTGCCTGACGTTTCTCTCTGTAAAAATGGGCCTGTTCCTTATTTCCAATGTGTTGTTCTTGAAAAGCAAAATGTGCAGAAGTGAAGTTTCAATCTGCTACTTATAATTTTTTTAAACTAATTTACATTTTATAATAAACTGAGTTGTCTTTAAAAAAGAATGATTTGAACTTGTTACATCTTTATATGCTGCTCTGAGATGACTTATAGTCATGCATCAACATGACTTAGAACTGGATTAAGCTGAGTATATCTTGCCTTTTCTGCATCTGTGTGTTTATGAGGTATAAAACCAAAGAATGATAAAAGCAAAGCAAATAGAAATATGTAACAAACACACAAAGTTTTGAAATACTGTCAGTTTCCATTTACCCCATACGGAAAAGATATATATAAATTTTAGTTTTTATATGTTCTGTTTGAAACTTATATTTTTTGTATAATGCATTGAAACCAGGTATAAGATCCTTAGTAAATTTGTATAAAATGAAACATATATAATTTGTATACTTATGAGAACAATATATGACAGTAATTTCACATACAATATCCTTAGTAGGAAAATGTACTATTAAACTTATATGAGTAGGGCAATCACCCATGAAACAAAAATACTTAAGTACTATAGAAAATGTACAGGTACTGATGTCACAAATGTGAGACATACATAGACTGCAACCCAATCCAAAATTAAAATCACTGGGTAAACACACGTTAACAAAAACACAATTTTAACACATACTGACAACTAAATTTTGGGCCAACTTTAGTAATTTTGTAAAATATAATAATTTAATGGAAGTATTTAATCTTGCATACATAAAATGACAACGTATTCCATTATTTTGTAGCAATCAGTGCTTTAAGTGGGCCGGAACTCACCGGTACCCAGTTCCGCCACTTCTAAAATTTAACCCTGAGAGTACCGGGACTTTTTTTAAGCGTAAGGTGCGTTCCGGAACTTTTCGTCTTCTCCACTTGAAAGACCTGTGGCAGATTAGAATGCATCATTTCCCCCGACTGGATTTCAAGAAAGAGTAATGCATCTTCACGACAATAAAACATCTTTGGTGGAGCGCGTCATTTTGGCCAATCACAACCTCAGGATAGACAGGGGGAGGAGACGACAGCGAACTCTGTAAAAAAACAAAAACAAACTCTGCAGCGCGACAGAGCGCGAGGGAAGCGGAAGTAACTCCTCCAACGTGTGGGTAAAGTTAATATTTTTATACATGCAGTGGAGTGTTGGTTTAGTAAAATGGCATGTTGTGTTACAAATAAAACTAAATAAAAATTAACAAAATAACAGTCAATTGCACCCCTAAAGCCACTGTGATAAAGTATCACATTAATTTAATTATCTTAGCCACAGGAGTGAATTTAAAAACAGGATGATGTCTATATGAACTAGTTGAATGAGGTGTCTCTAAAATATCCTGATTCATGATCAATAATAATTTCAACAATTTTTTAATCTGTCCACAGGACCTGACTTTATTTTGTTAGATGTCTCTAAAATAGTTAGTGAATCATGTTTACATGTAGGTAAACATAGATGTTTAACAACTTGTTAAAATACACAAGAATGCAGGAAATGGCATCTACTTTATTCAAAATTTCTGGCAAAACATCTTCACCAGCATATTTAAGAAATGAGTTTTTACTGTAAGTAAGTTTTATTTATATAGCACATTTCACAGACATGAGAGTCACATAGTGCTTTACAAAAGGAAAAATAAAATCATAAAATCACAGAAGTACTATACAGAAAGGTAAAACATAACAAACTCTAAAATCAATGTACAAAATTAACCAAAAGCCTGTCTGAAGAGATAAGTCTTAAGTTTTTAAATGCATCTGTTGACTCGGAGCAGCGCATTGTTAGCAAAATGTTCTGCTGTATTTGACTTGCTGCTGTTGTTGGTTGTTAATTTTTTGGTTGACACAATCTTTCCTATTTATGTCCTCATTAAATTAGGTTAGTAAATGACTTTTACTTGAAGCATGTTAAAAAATTACAAAATCTTTCGGGGGGGGGTTGGCGCAACGTTTGTCACCTTTTTCATCCCTTCTGAGTTTGCAGGTATGCATATTATTATGACATTAGGGAGGGTACCGGCACTTATTTTTTTCCACTTAAAGCACTGGTAGCAATACTTTTAATTCCGCACACAATCAAATGGAACTTAAATAGTAAATGGAGCTTATTTATATAGCACTTTCCAGCCCCATATGAGGGACCCCAAAGCGCTTTACAATACCAACCATCCACCCATTCATACACACATTCATACACCAGTAGCGGTAGACTGCCATGCAAGGCGCCTTCCAGTCCTACCGGGAGCAACTTGGGGTTAAGTGTCTTGCCCAGGGACACAACGACACATGGTGTGGGGAACCGGGATTCGAACCTCCAACCTTCCGATCGGGGGACGACTGCAATTACCACTACGACACGGCCTCCCCATCAACATATTACATAAATTGCACATTATATTTTAGAATAAATGACAATACTTAGTACCGGTAGTCTTTTCACATAACCCCAGTTCATAATACAGATTTTTTTAACCCCTAAATGATTGTTTTGAAAAGGTTCATATACATTATATGTGTATGAATACATATACTGTATGTTGATAACAGGCATTGCAAAATTCTTCACATAACAATAAATGTAAAGTTTTTTCAGACGTGTAACCTCATTTGTTACCTAAATAAAATAATTCCTCATCAATCCATAAACCTAAAATTAATTCCATGCTCACATGCAGATTACATTTAATCATTTACAGTAATGTGTGTTCAGTAGCCGACATACAGTCGAGCTGGACAGTGGACATTGTATATACACAGTACATACATGGTGTAACTATCTGAGTTGCATATATAGCTTTGTGAAAGCCAGTGGGAAAGTGGATGGTTGACATAATAGCTCAGTTCAGTTCTGATTAGAGAACATCTGGCCAACTTCTGCACTGTGGAATTACCATATTTTCCAATAGCATATAGACACTGATCACTTGTCTGTATAAAGTGTGACAGTGAAAAAATGTTTCCATCTTTCAGAAGCACAACAGAATTGTGATGGCTTTAAGAATGAGAGCATGGCGAAAACGCTAAAGAGACATCTACTTCTACGTTATTCTGACAGTGAAGATGAGCTACGAGGCATTGAAAATACAGGTGGTCCTCGACGCCCACGACTTACGACAATTCGGAGTTCCGAACACATCATAATTAATAAAAATATGAAATTAAATTGAAAGTGGTCACTGCAGCTTCCTTTCCCCTATAGAAAACGTGTGTTGTAGGGAGACGCCAAAGGTATAACTATGGATTATTTAGCACTTCCTCAAGCCCTAATAAATATACAATATATTAATAAACACAACAATAAACATGGTCTTGAGTACACAGTGCACTTTTATTGTCTTAAACGCATTTCTCAACCTGGACCTGGGCTGTGAATTACTATGGGTATACATTACCAGTAAAAGCACACACAAACTTAGCTCAAATTAAAAAAATAATAGTAAAAAAATCTAAACTTTATTCATGTTTCACACCACCTTGAGTTCAAATTAATTTTTACATAGTAAATGTGTTAAAATGTAATGATGATAGTCAACGTGATCAATGAAGCTCCTTGTTCTGTATTGATAATTACATTTCCAAATCATACATGTTCACATCAATTATTACAAACTCATGTATAAATTCAATTTTACTTTTAATTGTTTTAGGTGTGCCAAATTTTATTTTGTTATGTTTGGACATTATTTATATAAAAAAAACAGATAGAGTTTCCGGCAGTTTCCCACAGTTTCCGCCAGTTTCCGGCAGCAGTCAGTTTTCGGCAGTGCCGCCATGTTTTGGTTAGCTTCGGTTGCTCTCCAGCTTCGACAGTCGGACCGTCCGTGTCCGCTAAGAGGTTCCTGCGCACGGATACATGAGATGTAGATGAACGGCGGTTGTGCTGAGGGACGGATGGGCGAATGAAAACGACGCTGTTGACCGCGTGAAGCAGCAGACAGCGTCAGCGAGCCGGACCGGAGTAGCAACGAGCTAACATGCTAATAACAGGCCTTGCTGTAGCATGAACGGGTAGATGCTAAGGCCCCACCGGGGGCACGGAGCCGACAGGCGGCGGCCGGGAGCTCGCATCAATGTCCGACTGGCAGCTCAGATGTTGGATGGACACCGATCTATCATGCTAAAACGCAGAGAACAAGAAACAGCTGCGGATGCCTTTTGGAGGTGCTAATGCTAACAAACGCAGCTAATAGCGGAGCTAAAATGCTAACGAGGTGCGGCCTTTTGGATGGACACAGCGAAGAAACGGCGCAGTAAGTTATTCACTCTTTTTCCCTTCATTATGTATGGAGTTAACATGCTAACAGTCCTTCTTGTAAACAGTTTGGACCGCGTGGAGCAGCACGAAGCTGCAGAACTCGGACCTGCAAGAGCTAACATGCAAACAGACGGAGACAGGCTTGACCAGCTCAAAGTAAGACATTTTATTTTTTGATTTACTGTAATTGTCTCTAAATTGTCTCTAAATGTACTGTATGTGTTTTTTTGATATTTATGTAGGGTACTGTGTTAGGATAGGCGAAGTGAACTACATTACAGTACAGTAATGGGCCTTAGAACACGCATTGACACACAGAGCACTTAATGGTTTATTGGCCATATTAAGAAAGCAAGGACACATATTGCCTGTGGATTGCCATACACTACTACCCCACAGTGTAACACCACGGAGCCTAAATGTGGCGGGCAGTACATGTACTATGGCCTAGAGAAGGGGATCTGTCGTTATTTACGTCAGCAATGATGTGCAGATTACTGTAAACATTGATGGTGTCCCACTTTTCAAAAGTAGTGGTGTCCAATTCTGGCCAATACTAGTGAAGTGTGGTAATTGGCCAAATAAGATGAGTGACACAAAAACCAAACGGGCATTGAGGGATAAAATTAACCCTGGGGGTGACTGGATGACATCCCATTAATAAAGATAAAAAGTACTTCTTGTAAGTTTTGATACATTTAAAATGAAATGTATATCTTAATCCAAATATTGTTGAAATGTGTTTTTTTCTCTCTTCACTTAAGCCAAACGTCGTGAGTGTGAGAATTACAACCTGACTAGTCAGGCAGAGCAGGATGAGGAGGACCTGGACATGGTGACTAAATCCAAAAGGAGTCGCACTTAAAAAGTAGCTCCGGAGGTTTTTTTAAGCGGTATGTTTGTCATTCTCAAGTGATTTATACATATGTAATCTGCTGACAAAAATTGGGCCTAAAACTTTTTTCACATCAATGTTTGTGAACTTTTTTTGCAGGATTAACATCTTCTGATGAAGAAGAGCGTGTCAGAGGTAATGTAGATTTTTTAATTCCGCTTTCAAAAGTAATGACCTTTTTAGTAAGCCCTTTTATTAAAAATGGGCATGCTTATTTTTCTTTAAATCACCTGTGTAGGTGTCCAGCTGCCAAACTATGCAACGCCTCCACAGAACTACTGAACAAAGCTAGTGAGTACTTACGAGGTCACCTTTTGAGTTTGTTTTTTATTTTTATTTTTTATTGCTCCACCCATCCAGTCCTTTAGAGCTGACCAAGAGGGTATCTGTCCGCCCTCTAAAATACCAACACAATTCTGACTGCTCGGATACAGATGAGACTCAGATTCTGACTCAAGCCAAGGTGACATCAATTTTCTTTTATCTATTTAGAGTTCGGTATCATACAAATATACTGACAGTTCTCTCTTTATCATTGCGTACACAGAAGCCAAAAGCTCTCACTGGGAAGGACCCTGCAGAGGAATTCCTCGCCATGTACAGTGATACAGCCTATATGCCACGGGGGGGCGTGACGTACTTCCGGCAAAATGCAACACCTACCCGCCACTTCCGGTTCCCATCCACCTCCGTTGTTGCTAGCGTTAGCTCCTAGTAGCAAACCATGACAACGAGCCGAAACGGGAAGTGGCTGCGCGCTACCGGCACTACACGTGAGTACCGTTGTGTCCGCCCACCGGTGGGAACAGCTGTTCCGCGGGGGGGTTTCGGCGAACATTTATCGCGGCTAACCGTAGGGAGAACGTCGCCATAATTTTATATGGTTTTATATGTGTATAGAGTTGTTATTGGTGTGTATGCCGATGTTTTATTAATTGTATTTAGTCATTTATGTTCGTGTCTTTCCCGCTAACCAGAAGTGCGCCGTATGTGTAATGCCTGCGGAGGAGCTGGAACGGAAGCCCGTGGCATATAGGCTACTCCGCCTTCAGACCTTCAACATGAAGAAAGTCAGACAGTGATTGAATTAAAGCGGCAGATCCAGGAACTGAAAGACGAGAATGCTAAACTGAGGGAGTTGGTTTTTCAAGGTATCACTTCACTCATTTAACAATTACACAGTCAATAAAATTCAAATAATTTAATATTTTTTACAAAACTGAACTTTGTAATAAAGAACAATATTTTTTATCTAATTGGTACAGATCTGCCTGAACTCCTAAAGTCTATGAAGACTGTAATTAATCTAGCTGAACATAGTTCAGAACTGAACACACCACAACTGCCACCTCCAAGTTCTCTGCAGTCCAGGCCTGGTCCATCATCTGCAGATTCACTGCCGTCCCTCTCCAGACCTACACCCTCAAGCTCCCCATGCGAGTCGGTCATTCCATCAACAAGGGATACCCTGTCATCTAAGGTGATTGGTTAATAAAGAATGAATAAAAACATTCATCACTATACAGTATCCTAAATGCACCTTTTGCATGTCTCCATTAAACAGGTGGAGATCCATCCTGGGACTGGAGTGACGGTCGAGAAACTGGCTTGGGCCTATGCTACCAATGCAAACTCGGCTACAGTTTTTGTGAGGCATCTGCTCCCAGCAGTCTTTCCTGCGGAGACTCTGCTGGTCAGCAATCTTCGAGGGGGAAACGAGGCCGAGGAGATGCTCGTCTACCTCTGGACAAAAAAACTGGATGCTATCTACAGTAAGTTTTCAGACTTTTATTGTGTCAGAGTGTGACTACAGTACACATTAACAGTTTGGTGTACGGTGTCTGGTTCATTAAGGCCCAGGTATAGCTCTGCTTTTGGCCGAACGCCACTCCCTTCGCGCGCGTTCACTGGCACAGCTCTGCGTTTTTTCTCGCGTTCATTCTCGCGTTTTCGCTCCAAATTCTTGACGTAATTTGAGAAGCCACAGCGCAGAAACGTTCGCTGGTTGATCATTTGCTGACACGCCTACTGAATTGATGACAGGTCGGGGGAGAAAAAAAAGGCGAGCCGGCTGCTTCAGCGCAGCAGTGTTTTGTGTTTATATCTTATTAAAAGGTTATAAATTAAAAAAACAGGGAGCGCTGGTCCTGCAGCCCACAGCACACCAGGAAATCTGCAGAACCTCGCGCAGCTACGTAGGACCCAAGTTTAATTCGCTCGTGACAAATTCATTCATTTCCTCATCATTTCAGTCATGGAGTCAGCGGAGGAGGAAGCGATTACTTGACTTTTGGCAAAAAAAAAAGAAAAGTCCAGATCAGGGACGAAGAAGAGGAATTTAATACATTTGTGTCACATCCAAAACAGTCCGTCGCCGGGCAGTTTATTGTGCGACAACGCGCCACGCGTACGCAGTCGTAAAATTTGAGCTTTGCGCGTTCGTGCCCTGCGGGGCTACGCTTGTGCCTCGCACTCGAACTGCGTCGAGCGCCGTACGGCCGAACGCCGAGCTATACCTGGGCCTTGACTTTATGAAATGGATTTCTTAGTAGATCTAAAAAAGCTAAGTCTGGTCCTCTGGACATTCAAAAAATAAAACAAAACAAAGCACACAAAAAAATAGTAGAAACGTTTCGTCTTTCGTCCGAAAGACTTCCTCAGTCTGAGGTGCTGTATTCAGCTCAGTCTTATAAATAATAATAATAATAATAATTAATTCAATTTATAACGCACTTTTCATTACTGAAAATCTCAAAGTGCTACACATATATTGAATGCTACACACATTCATAAACCGGTGGCGGCAGACTACCATGCAAGGTGCTTTCCAGTCCTACCGGGAGCAACTCAGGGTTAAGTGTCTTGCCCAAGGACACAACGACACATGGTGCGGGTCCCGGGAGTCGAACCACCATCTTTCCGATCGGGAGACGACTGCCCTTACCACTACGCCACGGCCGCCCCATAAATAAATAGCACCCTCTCACAGTGGATCAACCACTGATCCACTGTGAGAGGGTGCTATTTATAAGACTGAGCTGAATACAGCACCTCAGACTGAGGAAGTCTTTCAGACGAAAGACGAGAACGTTTCTACAAAAAAAATTTTGTTTTGTTTTTGTTTTTTGAATGTCCAGAGGACCAGACTTAGCTTTTTTAGATTTTTCTACCTGGATTATTGAGCATGCATCAGGGTATTTCTTAGTAGACATATAGAGTGATATAAAATGTTTTAACCCCCACACCTTGATGTAAATAACCTTCTAATGTTGATTTTTCTTGGTTTCTTTCAAATTAACAATTGTACTGATATTCTTTTTCCATGTCCCTTTTGTGTTCATACGTAGGTGCAACTCTTGAGCGGTGGCCTGGGACACAGCCCTCCAGCAGTGGAAGCACGATCAATGGAAAGATCACAGAGCTTCGCGCTAAAAGTAAAAATGTCTAATTGAGATTAAATACATTGTTCTGTGAATTTGTTAGTGTGAAGTGTTGACAGTTTTTAGCTATTTAAAAGGCTTAATTTTTTCATCCCGTTTACCATGTTAGTTACCATGTTACCATTATAAGTTCAAATAAAATTTTGTCAATTTCTAAAGTGACTTGTGTTTATTATGTAAATTTGATGGTAACTGCATGAAACCATAAGAATAGGTAATTTTTTAATGTTATGCAATTCTCATAAGCTGACATGTCATTTATGCATATAAATATATACCGGTATGTAATGGTTCATACTCATATAAGTTTTTTATTAATACTTTTTGTTGGTAGCCATTAACAAAAAAAATTTAAGACATCAATTTCCTTAAAAAAAGTACTTTCAATACAAAAAACTTATATGTAACCGTATTTTTTCATATATGTAAAGTATAAGTGTTTTACAAAATTATTGTATAAAATTAAAAAGAGAAACATATGAAACATATATGTGAAATATAAGTTTACATATTAGTTCCATGTATTCAACATACATAGTTTTTATATTCAACATACATAGTTTTTATATTCAACATATATAGTTTTTATATTCAACATATATAGTTTTTATATTCAACATACATAGTTTTTATATTCAACATACATAGTTTTTATATTCAACATACATCGTTTTTATATTCAACATACATAGTTTTTATATTCAACATACATGGTTTTTATATGATTCTTGTAAAATTCATTTTATTATATTGTATGAAATCTATGCAAAAGGTGCCACTTTCAGGAGTAAATCATATATGCCTTATATGTATCATATAAGCCTTATATGTTGTACAATATACAAAACATACACTTAGGATGATATAAGGTTACTTGTTTTTTATATGGTTTTTATATATCTTTTCCATATGGGACACAACATTTTAAAATACTGTATTGCCAAATTTGTACTTGTAATTTACACTCTTTTTAAATGCAAAGTAAAAACAGTTTATTTCACTTTCAAAGTGGTGTCCATGAAAATAACTTTTTGGCCATTTTCAAATGTGCTTCAGTACTTCCTTTAATACCTTTTTTTACCTTTACCCTGCATAGAATAAAATGAACTTTTTTTTTCTTACAAAAATACAGGCACTGTACTTTTTTGCAACATTAACAGTCAAAGCAACACTCAGTTATTCTCATAAAATATTATTAATTACGATTCAATTTTAAATACATTTTTAAAAAAAAATCAAGGTTGAACACCTGTCTGAATGTGAAAACTAATTTATTTCACTTTTGTAGTTTAAAATTTGTGCTGTGCTGTCCTTGAATGTGTAGTCTGTATAAAACTAAACAGTGAAAAACAGTCAGTGATAGATTTGATGTGCTTTTGTAACAGTTTAATTGACTAGTCATAAATTTCTGTCATGGATCTGGTCAGCTGGATTTTCAGCGCAACTGATTAAAAAATGTTCAACCAAGCGACAGCGTCCTGGAGAACCCTCATGCCCCACAGAGATACAAGCAGCAGGGTACATCATGGATCTGTGGGGAGACTGGAAGTTGATGTGCCTTTCCATATTGTCTCAGGAAGAAACCGAAGATGTTTATATCATTGGAATCATGATAGCTGGGTTTCTGCTTTTTGGCATCGGTGAATTTCTATGCTATTGGCTATTAAAGAAGTTGGTGGCAGCAGTTTTGGCCATGGCACAGCTGCCGAGCATATGTGAAGGTTTGGTTCATGCTTCGAGCTCTCAAAATCAGCTGATTTACAAGCTCAACCATAATGCCTCGTACCCACTGCCCCCTTTGTCGAGCGGCCGAAGCGGCCGGTTTACATTCAAAGTCTATGGAGGAGACGCGTGGAGTCACGGCGAACAAGGAAGCGGCGAGATTCGAGTGATCGAAGCGGCGCGACGGCAGCCTGCACACGCACGCGCGCGTCGCCGTCGAGCCGCCGACGTCCCAAATGTTGATCTCTGGCGGCTCGACGCATCCGGCAAACAGTCGGGAGAGCCTCGCTATCTGATTACACAACCACAACGGGACTTTTTTCGGACTTTTTAAACTCACCGGATCGAGCCTCCAGGAATTGGACCCAAACTCCGGTAAGAAACGTGGCATTTTTACAGTTGCTGCTGACAGGCTGCTGTCCTCTCCAGTGTAGATCACCCCAAACATAAAAAAAAGTTTTAATCTCATCGAAGACCGTCGGAGGTGCAGTTAAAACAACAACTGAACCCGGAAAACAAGCCAGAGACCCCTCCCTCTGCTACCCCCTAGTGTACGTCATCAGACGGTGTTCAGTGGTTCAGTGGGACCGTGACCAGCGGCAAAAAGGGGACGGCAGGCGCGTTTCGAGTTGTGCAGTGGGTAGGAGGCAGATGGAAGCAATTTGTAAGAATCGCAGGCCACTTGCAGCTTCTGGGACTCGCCAGCATGTTGGTGACGACCTTGGAGGGAGCTAATAAGCATGGACCAATGGAATGCCCACAAATCTGGCCATTTTGGATAATCAAAAGTACCAGCAGAACTCAAGGCTGACAAGAAACAACAGTCTACTTGGAAAAAATATCAACAACTGTGGCTTATCTGAATCTGACTCCCCTCTTCGGCCTTGAATCAGGCCAACTTGCCAAATTTCTCATTGGATATGTGTAAACTAAGGAA
>JBBPBX010083700.1:0-15465 GCA_038048925.1 Garcialebias charrua
TTACTGACTGTTGGCCTAGATGAAACATTTGAGATAAAATTCGATTTTTTATCATTTATTTTCGTAGCGCACCCGAGGCTGTTTGGAAAATGTCAAACCGAAACAATTTAAATCCAGCAGATTTGACCATTTCGTGAATTGATTTAGGAACTGTTAAGCTCAGGAACACTTCTGATATAACGTCAGCTAAGAAATATATTTTTTCTCAGCAAAGAAATAATAGTTTTTTACCTTGTTTTCATGAAAATTCCTTCGTGGCGGCAGCCATTTTAACTGACGACGTCAGTCGACGTCGTTCAAAACTCCGCCTTCTGTTCTCTGATTGGTCCGGTAATCCGCCTTCTGTTCTCTGATTGATCCGGTCAAAAATCTACCGGAGAAATCGTTCTCTATGGGAGAGGTCCCAGACCCTAGTACGAAGCAAAGTGAAGGACAAGGGTCTGGTTTTAACCAGGCTAGCGTTTCACTGACGCATTTCTTTTTTTCTTCGTGTTGAAGCGGCTGCTTCAGTTTCAACCCGGACAGAAAAAGCTGCGACACAACTACCGTACATAAGTGCGTGGTGACATGGTTATTACACAGAGCTCGAGTCCAGAAGGAGTTAGCGGTAGCAGGCTAAGCTAAGCTAATCTCGAACGCTCGTTGAGTTTTCTCTTCAAGATGAGTTCCCATGACCGTCAGAATGTGACTGAACAAGGTTTCACAAGCAAAGAGAAAACGGATGACATCATTGATAAGAGAGGAAAGACTAATTTGCCGGTGTGGAAGTGATTCAGCTTTCTAAGATCTGTTAAACTGCAGGTTTCTTCTGCTGTAAAATGTGACGGAGAATCGATCCAACTAGCGGTGGGAACGCATCTAACTTGTTCCACTCGATAGAATCTGCTGCGAGTCAGAAGATGAAGCACGATCAAGTTTGAGCAAACGTGTCCCTGAAACAACACCCCCAGCGCTTTATATTTTTATTCATTCATTTAAAATAAAACAAATTCATCAGAAAGAAAAAAACAACAACATTGAATGAAAAGGGTGCAGAAAGAAGAAAAACATTCTTATCTGTTCCTTATTTAAAAAATATTTACTACAAACAAACAACAACCTTCACTTGAACAATGTCCAAACTGAAAACAAAAAAAACAACTTCAGGTATCCTTCACCTGCACTAAACCTTCCCAACAACTTTAATAATCTTTTAAAACATATAGTTTTATAAAGGTTTATGATGATATTACAAAGTCAACTCCACAATCCTATTCTCTAATTTATAACACAGCTCCTTCAGACTAGTTCTAAATGGAGGTTCTACAAACTTTTCCATTCTCAGTCTTAAGGTTATAATGACTCTTTTTTTAAACAATTTTTAATTTAATATTTGGGGGTAATATTTTTATGAGCTTTGTACATGACTTGTAAAATACTATTTTCAACCAAATCATAACATTTTAATAATTTCAACTGATGAAATAATATGTTGGGTGACCATAGCACGTCCTACTAATAATTCTTATAGCTCTTTTTTGTAAAATAAAAATAGGATTTGTAATTGTTTTGCATGCTTTCCCCCAAACGTCAATACAATACTGTATATTAAATATGAAACAATCATTACATTACAAAATATTGTCATTCAAAAACTCTTTCACTTTATACATTAATGCAATTGATTTAGCTGTTTTTATTCTTAAGTAATTTACATGAGATTTCCATGTCAGCTTCTCATCAATAACAACACCCAAAATCTTAATTTAATTAACTATGAATTTCAATACTATCAATTTTAAAGTTGTTGTTCAAAGTTAAAACTATTAATATTGACAAAATTCAGAATTTTATGTTTATTTGACTGTGATTTAAATTTTTTGAAGGCTAAATACAACTAAAAGGTGAACATAATTTTTTTTGTATAGTTTGTAGTTTTTCTGAGGCTTTTATATTGTTTATATCGATATCGAATTATATCGCTATCGACCGAAATAAAATAAAAATATATTGTGATAAAAGTTTTGGCCACATCGTCCAGCCCTATGCAGGGACACTCAGAAAAATGATCTTTCCTCTTCTTGTCTGTCTAAAAGATTAATCGGTTCACACCCGGCCCTGGTCAACGCCATCATCTTGGTCCTGCACTCGGTGGCAGGCAGTATGCCTGCTCAGCCCAGTGCCAGCTCTTCTCGCAATGTTTCTGCCAGCTCCTACAACGACATGCCAGGTGAGATCACCGAACACAGGCTGAGTTCACAGAAGGGTGAAGGTTATTGTCCAAACTGTTGTTTGAACTGCTTTTTGTCAGGAGGCTTCATGTTTGAAGGCATGTCAGACGATGAGGAAGATTTCCAGTCTGTAAGTCCACAATCAGCAGCAAGCATCGTTCACTCTTGACCTCCTGGTGCCTACATCCTGATTGTCTTCTGTGCTTGATCGTCTTTACCAGGGGAGCCCAGCAGGTCCTTCTAGCCGAGGCGGGCTCTCAGCAGGGATTCGTCCCATGTCTCTGGGCCACAGCGGAGCAACAGGCCCTCGACCTATAACACAAAGTGAGCTAGCAACTGCGCTGGCCCTCGCTAGCACGCCCGACAGTAGTGCTGTTACACCAACAACAGCAAATCAGGTGAGACAGCACATTGTAAACTGAAAACTCAGCTGGGGGAGATTTTATTAAGATAATTCTGCTTATCTGGGTAAAATATTTGACTCCTTGCTGCATGGTTTAGCTAATTACCGTATTTTTCGGACTATAGGTCACACCCGGGTATAGGTCGCATAGTCCAATTATTGCCAAAGAATCGGAAAAATCCATATATAGGTCGCACCTGAATATAGGTCACACCTATGTCAAAATCTTGACCGTGTTTACAGGGTATCCGCGGGGTTGTAAAAGGTATTAAAAGGTAGTAAATGAAATTAACACAAATTAAGGCCATTAAAAAGTATTAAAAAGTAATAAACGTCATCTGACGAGGTATTAAATTTTTTAAACCTACACAACTATATTTTTCTTGTTCTGTCGTCTAAAAAAAGGTCTGTGAATTTATTTATCTTTTCTAATTTTATGTTCCAAGTAGGACCTTAGCTAAAACAAAGACGTCATATCGTCAGTCAGTGTGCGCGCGCACCTACAGCTGGTATCATGTCTGTAAAAAGAAACAGGAAAGGATCACGGCTTTATCCTCCGACATTTAACAAGAAATGTACCTAAACAATTGTTTGTTAGCTCGAAATTATAGCAAAAGGGGTGTCTCAGTCTAACGTTTTCTTAATAAATGTACTTTAATGGTTAAATCGGCTTTATTTAAAAAAAAAAAAAGTGTCGCTGCCTCAGTGCCTGTGTGCTCCGTGATCGCTCAGCGGTGACAAACAGGAAAAAGGAGCGCGGCTCGTTTCGCCGACATTTAACAAGAAAATTACCTAAACAATTCTTTGTTAGCTCGAAATTATAGCAGAGGTGTTTTTCTGTCTGTCATTTTCTTAATAAATGCACTTTAATGGTCAAATTAGCTGCATTTCGCCACCGTGGTGCAGCTTGCTGCTGGGTTGAAGGTTCAAGCAGAGAGGTGGGGAGAGTATGGCAGGCCGATTGAGTCATTAATAGCTAGTGAAGATTCTCAGTCATCCAGGACATGGTGAATTCTAAAAAATGCAATAAAAAAACAATAAAGTATAGTATAATAGTATAATAAATAGTATAATAAATAAAGTCCAGTTGTTTTTGTCTTGAACTTTTTTAAATTTGTCATTATAGGCACGTTTTCCTATTACATGTGTAGTGGGCATGACCTTGTCCACTTTTAAGACACCTGTGTACTTTTGAACTGTCCAGTGATGACCTTTACTGACCTCTCAGTAAAGCAAGACATTTACTACAAAATCATTCATTAAGCTGTAATCTGATAAATATAGTCACCAAAAGAGACTATTTCTATCTTTGATTTTAGGCTGATGTGATCAAAAGAATAACTCTTGTCATTTTCATGATGTGTGCTTTTAAGCTGTGTTAGTCTGTAAGAGTTAAACTGTGTTCACTGCTGTGTTAAAGGTGAAATCTTTGGGTCACAGAGACCGGACGGTTTTGTTTAGAGAGTCAGAAGACAGGTTAATCCGTTGTTTTTCATGAGCAGGGCTCCAGCTTTCTCTGTCTGTTCCTAAACATTTCCCTCTGCTGCTGGCTGTAACCTTGGGTCCTGATAAGACAAGTGAACTCCTCGACTGGTCCTTCCTTAAGTACTAGTCCTAAGTTTTGCTGACACACTTGGGAGTCGGCAAGAGTCTGCAAGAGTCTGCAGAGTTTGGAAGGAACCAGCAGGTTCCTCAGAGTTTTCTGGGAGCTTCAAAAGAGATGTGAACCTTTCCCAAAGAGCTGGGTACGTTTGGTCAAGAGCTAACGACCTGCGTCTTCAGCTGAGGACTGATAACAGGCTGTTATGAGTCCACTTCGAATAAACTTTGTTATTCCTTCCTGGAATAAATTATCTTGAGCCAAGAAACCACGACTGTCACGGCTTCTGCCGACGAAAGCGAGTATCACCGACACCGACAAGGTAAACACGTCTGGAGTCCAGCTTGGACTTGCGGGACCGACGACTCGTCAGTCCAAGGCTGACCACAGCTCTTTGCCAGAACCAAGGCGGACGTCTTAAGGTAAAGGAGCAGCTGTTTGCTTGCTGGAGGTGTGATGATATCTTAGCTGGACGCGTACGGAAGAGTGTCATCTGGTTTCATAAATGCAAGATAAACTTCCTCTCTTAACCTCCCAATTCTTCTTAAATCTTTCCTCCTATTTCTTTCCCCTCTCAAACTAAGCTGGAAACTATGATTAAGCTGAAGAGCCCACAGACTAAATATGTTAACATCCAATATTGAAGTCTGTTGTGTTGAATTTAAGTGTGCTGACGTTTTAATTTGAAAGAAAGTGAAATCATGTCAATCAAGTGTAATGGTGTTAATTTAGTTGATTTATTTTAAATAAATGATAGTGTCTCTTTGACATATCAAACTAAGTTAACGTCTTTGTCACTTAATGGCTCTGTTTATTTATCCATCATAAAGATCACAGAAATATTGGGTAAACTGAAAAAGAACAGAATCCGTGAATTTACTATTCAATCTGAATAAGTAAATTAATTAAGGTAAAGAGGTCAGTATTAATATTGACCTCCTCATAACCCCTTACACATGATACAACAGCATGCCATACTATTACTACAATAGATATCATGAACAGTTTTTTTTTTTTTTTTTCAGTCAGAATGAATGAAACGGTCATATTTCAGTGTTATGGTTTATAAATATGGGGAAAAAAATCTATAAATATGTCACTTCGTCCTATAAGTTGCAAGGCATGTAAATTATGCAAAAAACTGCAACTTACAGGATGAAAAATACAGTAGTTATTATTTTTCTACCTCTCTTTTTGAATTATGCATGTGTTCAGTGTTGAATTATTTTAACTAAACTGTTCTGTTTTCAAGTTTACAGTTTTTGTTTGCCATTAGAGATATGTTATGTGTGGGAACAATTAAACTTTTTCTCTTGGGTTAGATTTAAATAACAAGTAGGTCAGTGCTTTTATTGAGGCAAGAAGCAAATTGATGTATCCAGTAATTGTTATAAAACTACATTTACTACCAAAGTTTAGGAAGAAAATGACAGTAATCTATCACTTTACAATTAGTTGCTCTAAACTGAAGTACAACAGGTTGCCGCTACGGTTACAGCTCGGTGCCGTGATGGTATTAAAAAATATTTTGATGGTATTAAAAAGGTATTAAAAGGTATTAAATTCAACTCTGGAATTTCTGCATATACCCTCGCTCTGCTGCAAATGTCTCTTCCACAGGAGTCCACAGCAAGGCTTTTATTAAGAAGATTAACACTTAAAAACAATTAATTGTTTGATAAAAATTATAGCAAATATGTGTCTGAGCTGAACTTTTCTTTAATAAATGAATAATTTTAGCAGGATAAACACCTAAAAAATATATTTGTTAGCTGACATTATTGTAAGAGTGTGTCTCAGTATAATAAATGATTACAAATCAGCTTATTTTATAAAAAGCCATATATAGGTCGCACCTGACTATAGGTCGCAGGCCATGAAAAAAATGATAAAAAGCCGCGACCTATAGTCCGTAAAATACGGTACTACTTTTTTAAATTTTGTTTTCTTTGAAGGTGGACCCCTCCAGTGGTTCAACCCCCATGCCAGCTGGCACACCAGTCAGTAATGATCTCTTCAGCCAGGCTCTACAGCAAGCTCTGCAGGCCTCCAACATGCCAGGTCTCCAGGTGAGCAAACTATCGGAAGCCCACAGTGTGTGTTCGGTGCCTGGTGGGGGTAGTCGTATGCATAACAGTAACCAGGTGGGGTTTGCACAAAGGATTATCTTTTTTGATTGTGACTTTTTGTGTTTGCCAGGGCCGTTGGCAGTCTCAGCTGCAGCAGCTCAGAGACATGGGGATACAGGATGAAGAGCTGATGCTGAGGGCGCTGCAGGCTACAGATGGTGACATCCAGGCTGCCCTCGAGCTCATATTTGCTGGAGGCCCAGGTCTCTAGGACCAAACCCCAATGGACAAAGCCCGATGTAAAGAGCACAGGGCAAACAATCTGTCCGATGTGCTACCTTCTATACTGTAAAATATTCAAACAAAACTGTTTCAGCCAAGCTCCACAGCTTTTTTTAGTTTTAGTTTTTACAACTAATAAAAAAGTTCATGTCTGAAATGTTGCCGTTTTTTTGTTACAGAAGTACCTTTCATTTGATTTGTAATTCAGAAAAATCAGTGATGGGAATGGCTCCAGTATTAAAACATAACCCTAAAAAAGTCAGGATCATTGTAGATTTTTTTTTCTTCTCCTGAACTACAACAAAGCTTAGAAGTACAAACCGGATTCCAAAAGAGTTGGGACACTAAACAAATTGTGAATAAAACTGAATGCAATGATGTGGAGGTGCTAACATTTAATATTTTATTCAAAATACCGGTAGAACACAAATCACAAATCAAAAGTTTAAACAGAGAGAATGTATCATTTTAAGGGAAAATATGTTGTTTCAAAATTTCATGGCGTCAACAAATCCCCAAAAAGTTGGGACACTAAACAAATTGTGAATAAAAACTGAATGCAATGATGTGGAGGTGCCAACATCTAATATTTTATTCAGAATAGAACACAAATCACAGATCAAAAGTTTAAACTGAGAGAATGTATCATTTTAAGGGAAAAATATGTTGTTTCAAAATTTCATGGTGTCAACAAATCCCAAAAAAGTTGGGACAAGTCCATTTTTACCACTGTGTGGCATCCCCCCTTCTTCTTACAACACTCAACAGACGTCTGGGGACAGAGGAGACCAGTTTCTCAAGTTTAGAAATAGGAATGCTCCATTCATGTCTAATACAGGCCTCTAACTGTTCAATCGTCTTGGGCCTTCTTTGTCGCACCTTCCTCTTTATGATGCACCAAATGTTCTCTATAGGTGAAAGATCTGGACTGCAGGCTGGACATTTCAGTACCTGGATCCTTCTCCTACGTAGCCATGATGTTGTGATTGCTGCAGAATGTGGTCTGGCATTATCTTGTTGAAAAATGCAGGGTCTTCCCTGAAAGAGATGACGTCTAGATATGGTCAATTTCCTTTTTCCAGCCACTTATTGCCACTTGTCCCAACTTTTTTTGGGATTTGTTGACACTGTGAAATTTTGAATCAACATATTTTCCTTTAAAATGTTACATTTACTCAGATTAAACTTTTGATCTGTCATCTATGTTCTATTACGAATAAAATATTGCCATTTGCCACCTCCACATCATTGCTTTCAGTTTTTATTCACAATTTGTTTAGTGTCCCAACTTTTTTGGAATCCGGTTTGTACTTTGGGTCCCAATTACAACAATAGCAAAAGTATAAAAAAAAACAGCATATGAGGCTCTAGATACACACTAAACAAATGCCACATGGTACGCTAAAATATCTAAGATATACTCTAAACACTAATAATTTAAAACAGTACTGTGTAGTAAAGAGCAGCCCGGTGTTAGAAGTAAAATTTTGAATTAAATTCTGGACTTGACAGGGAGCTAATGGAGAGAAGAACTGGAGAGATATGATCTCTCCCACTAACTCCAGTTAAGACTCTGGCAGCAGCATTTTGGATTAACTGAATACTGTACTTTTTAAAGAAGTATTTGGACACCCAGATAACAAACCATTGCAATAGTCCAGTCTAGACATGTCAAATGCATGAACCAGTTTTTCTGCATCATTTTTATATGTTTGTAATTTTAGCAATATTTTCTGGAAGTTTACATTAAGTGTTGTGTGCTGTATTGAAACAGGTTAGAATAAAAATGTATGAACTTCACAACTAAATTCTCAAGTTAATCTGTTTGTCCACTAGATGGCAATGTGGTTATTTAAAAAGAGCAATTACAATGTTACCTTTCACAACACATGCAGGTAGTGGATATTTTTTTTCCTTCCAAATCCTGTTTTTGATCTACCCTCTGCTAAAAAAAAAAAAATGTTGAGTGCTTTTTAATAGTAGTGCTGTGCTTTAATATTCCGACGAGGGCACTATGATTAGAAAGTCTGAGACAGGAAGGAAACAAGAGGAAGTTGCACAGATTTATTACCATCCACTGAGATGTAGCTCTGCTCATCAGAACACTGGACCCATTAGTGTTTTGTTTCACCCCCAGACTTATTACAGGCAGATACATTTGCTTAGTCTCATAGTTTCCCATCAGGGCATTTTAGGGGAGGACATATTGTGGGTGCCCCCCCCCACCTTTCCAGCTACAGTAATTGCTCTGCTTAGTTTTATTGCTGCATCTGTGAATGTGACAGCTCAATCAGTGGATTGGCCTTTCATGAACACAGCACCCAAACAGCGCTTTGTGTCCGTCTGTCCTTGTTACCATTTTATAGTATGCACCTGCGAGCAATTTCCACCTCCAACTGCCTCCAAGGGTTTTTTAAAAATAAAGTATTGCCATTGTGCTGAAAGAAACCCTATCAGTGGTTCAGCAGGACAGTGGTGGATACAAGTGGCATTGGTTTTCAAGCAAATTAAAGAAGAGACATTTGTGGAGGCTCACTGAGAGAATAGCTTTTAAACCTGAGGAGGAGCAGCAATGTTGGCTTCTAATGATTCCACCGAGCCTTCCAAAGCAGATGCACTGATAAACACAGGCTACAATCAGTGTAGGGTGTCGCATATTTGCTTTTGCTGCCGATTCCCAGTCTGTAAACAATTTACTGTGGCAAATCAAGATTGTAAAGCTGTCCTAGAGATGCTTAAGTGGTGTGCAAAACCTCCACACGCATCCCAGTAAAGATGCTTTTACACGCCCTTTTGTTTTCATCTGTGAAAGTACTTTTGATTACCGTACATGTAATCTAATACAGTATGTAAAACACTGCTGTGCAGTTTGCTCCAGTCAAACTTGTTATTCTATATTCAGAACATGAAAATATGTTAGTTACCTGTGAGACAAAACACTTGAGCACACTTCTCTAAATCTGCAGCAAAAGGTTCTTTTTGCACGGCAGTAAAACATCATATGAAAGAGCTTCAGTAATGCTTAAGCAAACCTTTTAACATGGTCATACTTTGCATTCAGAAATCGACAAGAAGGGATTCTTGGAGGCCGGCAACATAAAAATAGGTTATTTGATGCAAAGTTGCATTTTGTATTTGGTTGAGGGGAAAAATAAGAATGTTCTATAAATGGTCCAAGATTGTTCAGATTCTGTGCAGTAGCTGATCACACCTGATAAGTTTAGCTGATTTCTTCATCGGGGTTTCATTTTATGTCCAGTTTGGTTAAACTCTGTCCATCATTGCTTCACTGGATCTAAATAAATAAATAAATATATATACTGGTATATATATATATATATATATATATATATATATATATATACACAGGTAGTCCTTGACTTACAACGGAGATCAAAGTCAAGTCAAAAGTCAAAGTCAACTTTATTGTCAGAACTGCAATATGTACAGGACATACACAGGATCGAAATTGCGTTTCTCTCAGTCCCTCGGTGCAACAGTAACCACTTAAACATTGAAACACTGAAACATATAATAATAGACATAAGCATAAAATAGTAAAACTGTAACACTGTCCTGAGTTTTTGCATAGTGGTATAAGAGTATGAAAATTTACACCAACTCTAAAACTAAAACACTAAACATTTAATGAACAGATCCATTCCTACGCTGCGTCGTAACTCAAAAATCATCGTAAGTCGGAAAATACGTCCAAACGGCACCTCATACGTACAGTACTGTATTTTACCAAGCACTTAGCCTATCCTAACACATTAGCCTACCCTACATAATTATCAAAAAACACAAATTTGGAGACATAATGAAGGAAAAAAAGAGTTAATAATTACTGGAATGCCGGTGAAGCCTTCCCCCGCCTGTTAGCATGTTAGCTCGGTGTCCCTCCAACATCTGAGGCTGCCTGAAGTTCGCACGGTCCAGACTGTTTACAGTACAGTAAATGGTAAATGGAGCTTATTTATATAGCGCTTTCCAGCCCGCTATGAGGGGCCCCAAAGCACTTTACAATACCAACCACCATCCACCCATTCATACACACATTCATACACCGGTAGTGGCAGACTGCCATGCAAGGCGCTTTTCAGTCCTACCGGGAGCAACTCGGGGTTAAGTGTCTTGCCCAAGGACACAACGACACATGGTGTGTAAGGCCTGTTAGCATGTTAGCTCCATACATTTGGAGCCATAATGAAGGGAAAAAATAGTTAATAACCTACTGGGAGCTGGTGAAGCCTTCCTCCGCCTGTTAGCATGTTAGCTCGTTGCTAAGCTGTAGCCTCTCTGCCTCGTAAACCTCCAGTCCAAACAAAGGTCTCCTGTACTTTTCCACGCGCGGTCCAGAGTTTTACAGTAAGGTCTGTTAGCATGTTAGCCCCTCCTAACCTCTTCTTCCCCGCTCTGCCTGTAAACAATGAGGTATCCTGTAATTTTCAGCTGTAATCCTCCGCCTGTGGCCGCTAAGGTACACTCTCCCCCCTCTCTCCTGTTAATTTCCGCCTCCGCTGAGTTTTGGTACCGTATTTTTTGGTCTAAAGGCGCATAAACCATGTAACTCAAAACAATTATTTTTAATGGGAGGGCGTTCGTAACTGCGAAACGTCGTAAGTCAAGGACTACCTGTATATATATTTCCAAAAACAGGAACTTTACTCATCTTGGAGCCTTCTTTGGTCAAATGAATGCTTATGGTTTTGTCTTACTGCAGGATTAGAGCTGCAATTTCTGGCTCGTGCCTGAGCCCGACCTGACCCGAAATTTGGCCCGGGTCGCCGGGCAAAAATCCTGTGCTTGATGGGTGGGCCGGCTTGGGCTGGGGGTGTAAAACAGTTTGACAAATCATACAGCACAAAGAAAACTAAATAAGAACACCCGCTTCGGATGTTATCATCCATAAAATGGCCCCTATCAATTATTATCACCCCCATTCGTAGCGATCAGATTGCCCCTACTGTACCTACTAGTAGGTTTAAAGGTATGTTGTCACCGTTACAAGCGATGACAGCAGGCTCCGTCTTTATCTACGTGGTTAGGTTTAGAGTAAAGGGTCTTCGGTTAGGTTTAAGGCCCCAGTATAGCTCTCTGCGTTTGGCCGAACGCCGCTCGACGTCGTTCGAACGCAGAGGCACAAGCCTTTGAACGCAAGCTCGAATTTTACGACCTCGTACGCAAGCGCGTTGTCTCACAATAAACTGCCCGGCACCGGACTGTTTTGTATGTGACACAAATGTATTAAATTCCCCTTCTTCATCCCTGATCTGGCCTTTTCTTTAGTTTTTTTTGCGAAAAGTCAAGTGATTGCTTCCTCCTCTGCTGACTCCATGACTGAAATGACGAGGAAATGAATTAATTTGTCACGAGCGAATTAAACTCGGGTCCAACGTGGCTGCGCGAAGTTCTGCAGATTTCCTGGTGTTCTGGTGTGCTGGACCAGCACTCCTTGTTTTTATTTTATTTTTTAGAACTTTTTACACAGAACACCGCAGCGGCTGCAGCCAGAGCCAGCTGCCGGCTCGTGCCTTTTTTCCCCCCCACCCGACCTGTCAATCAATTCAGTAGGCGTGTCAGCAAATGACCAATCAGTGACCTCAATTTGTCCTGTAGGTAAATGCTCTGCCCTGCATCTGCTCAAATGACGTCAAGTATTTGGAGCGAAAACGCGAGCATTAACGTGAGAACGAACGCAGAGCTATACTATGAACTGCCTGCGCACAGAACGCGCACGTAGAGCGGCGTTCGGAAAAACGCAGAGCTATACTGGAGCCTTAAGGCTCTTGGTTAGGTTTAGGCACAAGGGTAAGGGGGTTAGGTTTAGGGCTGGTCCTCTGGGTCAGGTTTAAGGTTAGGTTGAGGAAAACGGTTACATAAGCTGAAAAAAACAAAAACGCTACACTTTCGGGTTTACGGAAACACGCTGCCGACTCACAGCGATAACAACGCCAATAACGTTATGTTGAACATGCTAGTAGGTAGAATGTGACCTATTCGCCCCTACGAATGGGGATGATAACAGTTGATAGCGCCCATAAAATGGACTGACAACATCCGAACCCGCTGATAAGAATGCACAACATAAAATTGTGTTCATCTACTTGTAGAGGAATAAGCAGTAAGTTTACTGTTGAGGATGAAGAAAAGAAAATAGAGTGCAGAAGTTAATCAGACTGTGAAAAGACAGAGTAGCGCAGAGACGTATTGCGCAACAATAGCACATTTGGCTCCGCCTGCCCTGCTTTGCTCCGCTTATTACACATCTGTTGACCCACAACAAGCGACATCATGGAGCTGGAAAGTATTAAACAAAGAGTCCGATCTTTGGTCGGACCTCAGATCCAGGAGGAAATATGTGATTCTGTCCTGGCCGTGGAACACTGTACCAACTCTTTACCCTCACTGGGGTCCTCGAGGGGTCATGGAAGTTTGCTCATCCAGTACATGTGTTTTTGTGGACTTGGAGAAGGCCTTTGACCATGTTCCTTGGGGTACACTGTGGGGGTGCTCTGTGAGTATGGGAATGGAGGCCTGTTGTGACGGGCTGCTCAGTCCCTGTACAAGCGGTGCAAGAGTTTGGTTCACATTGCCAGTAGTAAGTCAGACCCCTTCAAGGTGGGAGTTGGATTCTGCTAGGGCTGCCTGTTGTCACGGATTCTGTTCATAACTTTCATGTACAGAATTTCCCAGTGCAGCCAGGGGGAGGAGAGAGTCCATCTCTGCTCTTTGCATATGATGCGGTCCTGTTGGCATCATCTTGCCGTGATCTTCAGCTCTCACTGGAGTGGTTCACAGCCGAGTGGGAAGCAGCTGAGCTGAGAATCAGCACCTCCAAATCGGAGGCCATGGTCCTCAACCAGAAAAGGGTGGGTTGCTCTCTTCAGGTCGAGGGTGAGGTTCTGCCTCAAGTGGAGGAGTTCGATCCGCTGACCGGCCAGTTAAAAGAGGTAAAAAGAAAAAAAAAGGCCAGTTAAGCTTCAGATGGATGGATCATCGGTCGCACGCGTCCCGCTCCACACCCGGCTGTCATCTGCGGTGGAAGAAGTTGCAGCATCTGAGGCAACAAAAGCCAAAGCAAACATGTTCAATTAAAATAGCCATATTCTATATTTTCCAAATAATTTGCTCTAAAAATATTTTTGTTCATCTGTATAATAGCCTATCATTACAGTTGATTTTTTAGGCTATTTGTTTGGATGTTAATATCCATTTGATGAAACAAAAAATGGTATGTTTCTTTCTTTGAAATACATTTTTTTTAAACAATCGTGTCAAACTGATTTGTTTACAAAAGCAGTAAAAGCTTATTAAAAATAACACGTTGGGTTTGCTTCGGGTTCGGGCCTCTAATTGCAGGTAATTAGACGGGTCGGGCTCGGAAAAAATGCCTATGGGCTCAGGCCGGATCGGATATTTTAGGCCCGAATGCAACTCTATGCAGGATCCACTCTCTGTTGTTTTGTTCACTAACAGCGGCGCTGACTGCCGTCTTGGTGTGTTGAGACAACTCCTGGTGGGCTCAGCTGATGTTTAGCTTTCACATTGCACACAATTCTGCATTACACCTCAAATTGTGTTAGGGTAAGAAAACGGCACCAAAGTAAACAACTGTCTCATGCACAAGTTAAAGGACAAATAAATGGAAAATATATCTGCTTAACAGTTAAAGCTTTGAATTTGCTGGTTTAAATGGAGGAAAGAGCCTTGCTGTTGTCATCTCCATGAAAGTTTTTATTTTTTTTAAACTGAGATCACTCAGACTGCTGTCTGCCATAGCAGGGCAATAATGTTTTTGCCTGTGTCTGTATATGTGTGTACAGTATTAATTTGTTCATACCATTAGCAAGCCATGTTATGACTCAGCGGATGGATTTTATTTAAACTTTCAGAAAGTAATCATTGGGCTGACATCTAAAACTGATAAAGTTTTGGAGTCATCTCAATCCAAGATGGATGCCTAAGTGATCGTACCATATATGCACAACATAGCTGTAACTTTACAGATACTGAGCTAAAGATTGGTATGGTAGAAGCTGAGCATTGCCCAAGATAAACTGAGCGCAACACATAAAACATCTTGGCAGTAACTGCTAATGTCAACCTTGTTTATTGTTAGCAAAATATCTCATATTACCACCAAATGAATTTCCAAGAAAATCTCAGGAAATAATTATGGACAGACTGTACATCTACAGCTGATTCATTTTTAACTCAGCACAATTCAAGATACTGTAGCTGCCACAGAATACACAAAATGGCTATATCTCAGAAAATGTTACAGATGTTGAGCTAAAATTTGGTGTGGCGGTTGGTGACAGTCATGTGAGATTTTATTTTTGCATGAGGTTGCTCAGGTTATTTTTAAGGGTTGACCAAATAACCAGGTCATTTCTCATAGTGAGATGTTCCTAGCTTAAAATACTCATTTGAAAGATGCTGGTGAAGATTCTCAGTCGTCCAGGACATGATAAAATCAAAAAAGTCGTTCAATACAGAACAACTGGACTTTATTTTGTAGCAAAAAGACGTTTCGCTTCTCATCCGAGGAGCTTTATCAATTCAGTGAGGAGACAGTGAGAGGGAGAAGTTATAACCAGGATAAGCCATTGACACGCACCAACATATGTAAATTGGAAACTAACACCCACACATACTTGGGATAACACGTACCTGTGACCCATTCAAAGTTCAGTGTGTGAAAACAGAGCTTACAGAAAACACACACACATCCTACTGTATGTAAATTGACAAGTCACACCTCACACATTAATAGCAGGGACCTGTCAAAGTCTTTGTTAGTCTAATTCACAAACGAGGCTCCTCTGTTCTCATCAGGTGTGAGACGCCTGGGAACCAAACCCAGGGCTGCACTATAAGTTTTAGAAATTTGGAATC